>BJBW01004925.1:3483-83170 GCA_004320125.1 Scolopax mira
TTTTTGTGGCCCTCCTCTGGACCCATTCCATCAGGTCCATCAGGTCTATGTCCTTCTTGTATTGAGGGCTCCAGACCTGCACACAGTGCTCCAGGTGAAGTCTCACCAGAGCAGAGTAAAGTGGGAGAATCACTTCTCTGGACCCTACTCTACTCCCCTACTTGGATTTTCTTCCTCTGTACATGAAAAATGCATAGTTACATGATTGTTTGAGGGGTTTGGGTGTTTTTATGATATTCCATTTGAAAAATGTCCCTCTATAAACTAAAAGTTTTATTAAGTTCAGACAAGGCATTAAATTACATCGGAAAAACTACACTAATGTTATTTATAATAATGCAGATTGCTTTCTCAAAGGCAGATAGATAATATATAGTCTTTGTATTCCTACCTTGAACAGGAGGCATAGCATACACTTCTTGTCTCAAAACCTGGGTAAGACTTTCCATTGATTCCCTCACAGCAAGCTGGGAAGGATCTGCCGTGCTTGACATTATTCCTCCCTCCAAAATCTAAAGCTCATAATGTAATAACTTCATTAATGCCTTCTAGTGGCTTATCTGTTTATAACATACCCTTCTGCTCCCCAGCCCAGCTACCTGCTTCTACATCTGCGCAGCTTCTGGATGGTGCCAGCATGAACATTTGTGAAATCAAGCAGTAAATGAGATTGAACTGAGAAGACTAGAAAACAACCTGCTTTCCTTCCTTTTTGCTGATCCAGTTCACCAACATAATAAATGTGTCAGCGTGGCCCTGGGGATAGCACAGAGACAACAGAGAATGGAAACAGCTTAAATAGGTTTGTTCTGTCACCCAGCGCATACCCATGTGTTGACTTGCATTGCCATTTAGACCCTGCTCAGTGTCTCCTCGAAAACACTCTTGACACCTACCAACTATGAAACTGGAGCTCTTCATTTGAGTGCATAATTTCATTAGTCATCCTGCCGTGAATCTTTGGCCTGGGCTGGACTACGGTGTTTGTCTCTGACAAAGGTTGGTTTATGACACTATGGTTATAATGCAGTGACATTTTCTGGTTTCTTTTCACTGAATGTTTCATGAGTCTGTTGTTTCCATTGACATCTATGAGGAGTCATTTTTTATTTTTATGTTCATGGATATCTTAATTCTTTTTTTTTTTTTTAACAGCAGTGAAAACTAATAACCTTTTTATATATAGCTAAATTACAGCTGTTACTGTTTTTTCTTTCCCTGGAGTTTCCTCTGTAACCTTTGTAAGTCCTCTTCCAAAGCAATATGCGTAACGAGCGTAACCCACAGAATTCATCCCTCAGTTGGCCAGTTCTGTCCTGCTGACAAATGAGTTCTCAGAGCCAACTTAATAGACCTTTTAATGCAAAATGGAAAGCGTCACAAACTAACCTTATCAAAAGATGCATTGTGCTGCATAGAGACAGTTTCAGATGCTACGAGATTCTTATCCAAAGGCTTGGACGGCTCTCTGGATTCACATCCTTTCTGGGCATTGTGTTTACTTAGAGGATGCGATAACACCGTCACTATGTTACACAAGAGTAAAATAATAGCTGGAGCTGGCCGGGAAACGAAATTTCTATTCTACAGGAAATTCCAGCTTGTCAATATTTTGTTTCATTGAGCGCTGGAACAAAACACGTTGGCTCTGCAGCCTTTCTGGCAAAAAAAAAAAGGGACAATCTATTTCTTTGCCAACTGACAAGCCTGGGGAGCCAAGCAACCAACTGAGCAGTCGGCATGTTGCCAGGGAGCTAGATAGCCCATCAGCTGAGCTACAGTAGGCAACCACCTTGACTGGGTTTCTGGCCAGCAGCCACAGCCAAGAAAGCTTAAGCTTCTGTAGAAAGTTTTGATGGAACCAGTACGATCCACTGTTCAATTAGAAAATGTTCAATCACCCTCTCAGTAACTGACTCCTGTCAGAAAAGAATGTCACTGTACTCCACTTTGGATTCCTTAAGGATTTCTGCAGGTTTGCCTTGTGATTTATGCACACTGTCATTGCGAGTATTGATGGGATTAAATCAACTCATTTTTTCTGTAAGCATCAGTGATGATACCCAAGCCCATGAGGGGTTTTTCAGGGTGTCCTTCATTGTTTGGTTTTTTTTAATTATTGTTATTGGGAATATCTAGTAATATCTACTTGTGTGTACCTGCTAACCAGAAGGTACCGTTGCTGTAGACAATACACTGTTAGAGTTATCTAAGCTCTTATATCTGCTATCAGACCCACACTGCCTCTTTTGTGTCCACATCTGTGGATGAATTTAAGTTAGAATGAACTTGCCAAAAAATGCAATAATGAGGCAAAATATATCTTCTGAACTAGGTAAAAGATACTGATCTTTTATGCCTTACTGAGTAAATTGCTAATGTTGAGGCCAGCACCAATGCAGAGAACCTTCATTTTCCTTCGTTTTCAGAACTAGCTGTGCTCAAGTGCTAAATTTGCAGAATGTGACCTCAGCTATTGTTGCAGAATGCTGATAGCGTCCCAGTTGTCTGTCCTTTTTGGAAAAGTTCATTTAAAAAATTGCATCTTTGCATTCCTGCAGTTAACAATTACGGTATCATCATAAAAGGTACCAGCTGCTTTTTAAAAATGTTTAGATAATTTCTGTTGTAGGATAAACCTTATAATTTCTTAAATACGCAGATACTGTACACTTCTCTCATTTGTTTCCAACTAGTTGCTGCATACACTTCCTCTTCAAAGCCCGGAGTGGTCATATACCATTTTTACTTCAACTGTGGTAACTCCAGGGAACAATTAATTCCCTTGTAAATGTTTAGTGGTAATTAAGTTTCCTGCAATATCATCTATTTAAGTAGTCTCTAATACGCCTGCTGTGAAATCAGAGGAACAACAGATGCTTTACGGAGCTACATTTCAAATCTTGTTCTTTCCCCTTGTAAATAAACCTTTACTCTTATTTTCTCTCTAAAACTCAACTACTGTGGAGATGCTACAGCAGTCTTGGTGAATCCCATGATATTACCACCTGGATTCTGAATGAATTTTATGGCAGTTGCTTTGCTTTTCATTGACCTTTGTATTTTCTAGGGAGTGCTCAGTTTATTGCTGTTTTTACAGAGTTTATTCTTGAACTGGAAATCATTTGCATTTAATACACTGTTCATGGTGTGCTTTCCTCTTCATTTCTGGTGGATTTGTTACACAGTCTGCTGCAACGTACCTTAAAATGTGCTCTTCATCTCAGGTGAATTAACTTGAGCATGTGTTTAAGTCAGTCTCAATCAATATGTCTGGATTGCCTGGTTTTATATTCCACACACAAACAGCTGCTGCCATGTGTCATTTGAGCCTCTCTGATTCTTAATTTTCTCAGCCTTGCTGCATACCCAGAGATTATTTCATTTCCTCCCCGATTCAGTACATAAAAGAAATGTTCCTTAAACAAGAGCAGATTTTAATGAAAGTGTTGTTGTCTTTTCTTTCAAAATATTTCAGGGAGACTACCAAATCCATATATTGCTTGGTGACACCTTTTCAGCAATAATAGGAATGTTAATGGCTTCTCCCAAACTTCATTTTCATTTCTTTCAAAAAAAATAAAAGGAAACTAGGAATGACAAGGAATCAATCACCTGAGACAAACTAGGAGTGCCTCGCTCCATCCACGTGGTTGTATAAAAGTTTGTTGTGGTAAAAAGAATCCTGAAAAGCCGTATGTCAGAGAGAGGGAGCTGTTACCCCTAGAGAGATGCCATTGTGAAAAATGGCCACTGTCTTTTCCAAGGGCTTCTTTGCAAATCACTCTTTGAAGATGAAAAATCTTGGCCAGAATGAGACAAAGAATAGAAACATCTGAAAGAAATGTCGTGCGTCCTTCCCTACTGCCATGAGATTTCCGAGTAGCTGTGTCTGAGCTACCTTTGCTGAAAGCTATTTCATTTTCCCAATGGAATTTTTCCAGGAAAATGTTTAAGCTCAGACATGTTGCGTTTTCACGGCCTATTGAGAACCAAATAAGTTAGATTTCTCAACTGTCACTGAAGCAGATCAGAGCAGAAAAGTAGAAATTAAATAATATCTGAAATGTATTTCCAGAATACATCTTGTTTAACTTAAGTATTGGAAGTCATGATTTCTGCATGTGCTCCTGATGTATGGAGTACAGAAACTGGAGTCTATTGGGTTGGTAATGGAATGGAATAATAAACTATGCCTGAGTCTAAATAGGAATGGTTTTGAAAATTTCTGCATCTAGACATATGTAGATAATAATCACAGTAATGTCTATAATACTTTAAGTCAAGGTACAGCTTCAAAAAAGCCAAGTGTGGCACTTTCTGGAAGAAGCAGCTCCATGATTTTGCTTTGAGCAGTAAGACAGCACATGAATGGAAGGGATCTTGGCTTCTAAGAACAAGTCATCTTATTTCTTTGCTGCAAAAATGTGACATGCAGAAAATACAGTGTCTATTGCAGAGCAACAAAAATGTTCCACAGTATTACCAATAGTTACAGCTCACTTGACTGTGACAGTAAATTGAGTTTTTCAAGAGTGAAATGTAGCTTAAAATTATACATCTTGGTAAGATGATGTATTACTGGGTACTTTAGACCATGTACCAATGTTGTATTAGCTATTCTTTTAATTAAGAAAAATAATCTTGAAGTTTGTTGAAAGGAAAGTATCTTCTTTGTGGCCACTGATGCTTTAAAGCTGTGGAAATATATATACATATATATTTATATAAAGCTAAAACCTTTTTTTTTAATTGATTGAAACCTTTTTTTAATAATTAATTTAATTTAATTTGATAATCCATTGCCTGCTTGATCAGTTGCAAGAAACTGCATTAGGAATATTTTTTAAATTTTTTTAAAATTATAGTAAAATAAAATTGCTTGAACATTGACTTGATATCATTTACAACTATTCTATCTATAGATTAATGGAAAACAAGAATTAATATTTACTTTCAAATAATTGCCCGGGTCGCATGCTGGGCAATAAAGCAGACGTGCTATTGATAAGTCAGAATTTGGTCCTGAAAGCTCTGTTATAAAAATTTTTTTTTTTTCTTTATCTGCCCAAAAGTTTCCAGAATTACCAACAGCTTTTCATTTCATTAGGTTTGAATACATGGAAATATTGAGGCCTGTCCCTGCAAGATGGTTATCTTGAGAGATTGCATCAGAAGGTTTCCTAAGTGTTTTCCTGCTACTAAAAGTCAGGTAAGGATTCACCAACTGTGATTTTCTGTTCTTTAGAAGCAGTGAAGATGGGATACAGGAAAAAAATCAGTGTCTGAAGCCTCTATAGTATTCATATTTCTTTATGCAAGAAAGTCTATGATAGTCAAATGTGTAGAACCATCTGATCCTTTATGAGCTGAAGTTAATAGTGTAATAAAGTCACTGAAGGGTAAGTTACAATAATGTAATGATGATGGATTCTTTAGAAGTATACCCTTCTAAAACATGTCACACCAAAGGAGACAAATGGAAATGGATTTAATTTCCCCTACGAACCTACTTTACCATTTTTAGATCAGAAAAGGAATTTTCATTAATCTGATTTACCCTATTCCTCTGCAAAATTATGTTGATTTTTCAGGGCATTGAAAGCATCTTTTTATGGCTGAAAACTGAATGATGTGAATGGTTTGTGTGGGGAAGAACATCATGGCTTCAGAAGAATCACTGACAAGTTGGCATACAGCTTTTGTTAGGACATAGTCTAACGCTTTGTCATCCCATCCTAGTTCTCTCAGGCTCTGGCAAAGCAGGTTTGCCTGAAGGCACACTTTCTCCTCCTGCCTCCTTCCTTGTCCACGGAGGGGGAACCCTTTGGAACTTTGCAGCTTGTAATGGCTGATTTTCCTTGTCATAAATGAGGACAATTATGGAAAACAGAGTTGGTTTTTTTTATGGGGCAGAGCATTAGAACACACGAGTCTGCTCCTGATAGCTGGTATGTGATGGGGGAAGAGTCTAAACCTGAGAAATGGGGAATGTGCCAGGATCCAGAATACAGATTATAGCTCTCTTTCTTTTTGTTTTTAATTTGAGGCATTTATTTTCTCTGCTTCTATCTTGCGTGTGTCAGGGGAGGATAATTTTCTGTGTAAATGCACGTGAAGAGACTGGAGAAACCTGATAGATATTGATGGTGTTAAGGCTGAGTTTCTAGGGAAATCGAATTTTGGTTTTATAGATGACAAGTTCTAAGATACGATTTTAAAATTTTAATTTTTTAATTAATGTAAATAATATTATCACTTGCTTCTTAGCATGGCTATTTGGTATATTTGAGGGCAGTATAAATGTGCATGTGAGAGAAAAATACACACGGTGCTAGAGAAAATACCTTATTTTCATTAAAATAAAGTGTTCCACTGAGGCCTTTAATTTTTAATGCGGGTGTTTTCCAGTTCTTCCAGTGCTTTCCAGTTGAGGAAAGATAAAAAGATGCACACTGCAGCTGAAGGAGGCTTGTCAGAGCTAAGAGCACTGCTCATATTGTGGACTGAGGAAGAGAGTACCATACAGGCAGATCATTAAGGTCCCTCAGTCTTCAGAGGCATCTGAGATAAGGCATAAAGTGAATTTAAAGCTACCATGCACTGAACCCTCCTCCCCCTGTGCTCCAAAGCAGTTCATAAATTTTGCCCCTACAAGAGAAATCCTCAGGTTTTATGGCTCTTTATAGAGTACATCTTGAATAATTAGAAAAAAAAGCCCATCCTAACTTAAAAATACTAACATAGTGTATGTACATAAAGGACTGCTATTTTAAATCATATTAATTAATTGGAGTCTACAAGAAAACTGGAGAGAGACTTTTTACAAGGGCATGTAGTGATTGTACAAGGGGTAGGTGCCTTCAAACTGGAAGAGGGTAGATATAGATTAGATATCAGGAAGAAATTATTTTCTGCAAGGGTGCCCAGGGAAGCTGTGGATGCCCCATCCCTGGAAGTGGTCAAGGCCAGGCTGGATGGGCCTTTGAGGAGCCTGGTCTGGTGGGAGGTGTTAGGGTTGGAACTCAGTGATCTTTAAGGTCCATCCCAACCCAACCCATTCTATGAATCTATATTAAAAAACTCTCTGACATTGATCAGAAGTGTGATTGTGCGAAGACAATCACACCTGATCATGAACCTGTCTTTTCATTGAACATCCTTTTAGCATGGATGATACAGAACTAATGCAAGATGATCCTAAGTCAAAAGTAAAGTTCTGCCAACAGGACAAAGCAATGAGGAGTACAATTACGGATTTTTTTTTTCCATCCATGCAGGTGCTATTTTTACCAGTGATAAAATATTCAGTCAGTTTGACATAACAAGTCTTTGAAATACCTGACAAGAAGCTGCACAAAGCACACATGCAGTAGCACATAGTTCAGTTTGCCACATTGCTCTTGAAGAATGCAAAGCTTGCTTTGAAATTCAGTCTTTCTCTAATTTTCTGAAATTTATGACCAAAAGAAGCTCATTTAGACCTCTTTTTTTCTTAAATTCCAACAATCCAGCCCATATTCCATCTCTTGACAGTGGTTAACAAAAGGTGCCCATTACCCAGTGAAGACCAAAAATAGAAAATATTTATTTATAACTTGTGACACCTAATAATTTTCTCAAGTTCTAAAATCTGGGACATGGGGTTTCTGCAAATGTTCTTGTTAGTGCTACAGATTTGATCCTCTAGCTAGTGTTAAATTTCCTTTTTTGTTTTAAGAAAAAAAAAAAAAAGTAAAAGCTCATCACATCTTTAAAAGTAGATTATAACTTTAACTGAAAGACAAAAAAGGGAGAATGTTGTCAAATACATTGGCAGCCATGCAGGGGTGAATTTAGCTATGCTGTACCATGTAACAACACTTAATAGCTCAGTATTTACAATTCTTACATGCACACCAAAAGCCCCAAACTCACCTCTCACTTGAGATCACCCTGAGATTTATCCAATTTATCCAATGGAAAATTAAGACAGATTAGAACATCATCAGAATTTAGATGCACTCTGAGAAGCGCCATAAGATCATTAATGACAGCAGAGGGTTGGGTTTTGTCCTTCTGTCTCACTGGGAGGAGGAAGGGAAGCATCAGCAAAATGCTGGGATGACATATCTTCCCAGTGGTTACACGTCTCATCAGACAGCTACAGAATTAGTAACTTAATTCCAAGCTATGCTTTTCTTTGGAGATCTCACACTCTGCTATGGAAACTACTTAGCTCACAGGTTTTTAATAGTGTTTCTAAATGTCTGGGCTCTTTGTTTCCTCTAATAGTGCTTTGGTGTCTTTCTGGAGGAGAAGCTGACAGGGTTTCTACCTTGATTCTCTTCTTCTCTGGTGAACTTTAGATTGCAGTTTCTGACAGCTTGCTGCTGGTGAAAGGGGAAGATCGTGCTCTCTTTCCCTTTTGTCATTCCTTTTTTCTCCCATTGCTACCTCATCTTTGAGCCAGTCCTTATGCTAGATCCTTCTATCACTTGGTTTAGTTCATGAATCCAACAGGTCCCTACCGTGTTGTGGTGGTCATTGCTTTTCCTTGAGCATAGAACCATAGAATACTTTGGGTTGGAAGGGCTCCTTAAACATCATCTAGTTGAACCCCCCTGCAATGAGCAGGGATGTCTTCAACTAGATCAGGTTGCTCAGAGCCCTGTCCAACCTGACCTTGAATGTTTCCAGGGATGGGGCATCTACCACCTCGCAGGGCAACTGGTGCCAGTGTTTCACCACACACATTATAAAGACTTTCTTCCTTATATCTAGTCCAAATCTTTCCTTTTTTTAATTTAAAACCATTACCCTTTGTCCTATCGCAACAGGCCCTGTTAAAAAGTTTCTCCCCATCTTTCTTGTAGGTCTTCTTTAAGTACTGAAAGGCCACAGAAATGTCTCCCCAGAGCCTTCTCTTCTCCAGGCTGAACAATCCCAGCTCTCTCAGCCTGCCCTCACAGGAGAGGTGCTCCAGCCACCTGACCATCTTTGCAACCTTCCCCGGACTTGCTCCAACAGGTCCATCTCTTTCCCGTGCTGAGGGCTCCAGAGCTGGACACAGTGCTCCAGGTGGGGTCTCACCAGACTGGAGTAGAGGGGTAGAATCACCTCCCTCAACCTGCTGGCCATGTTAGGGAGTTCAGCTGGTTGCCAGAGAGGTCTGACGAAGTAGCGGAACTAAGCAGGTAGCAAAGAGCAAGACAGGGAACAGGGGTGTGAAATCACAATCTGAAATTTCTATTCTTTTAAGCTGCACCACAGCATAACTCATAGTGTGTCTTGAAAAACAGCGAGCAGCTCCGCGGTTGAAAAGGAGTGAGTGCAAAGGAGGGAGCAAAGAAAGTTGTTTGCAGTAGGTTTCTCGCTGTGATGAAGCTCTGCAAGCACTAGGTGGCCTGCTTCTAAAGGAAATGAGAATCCCATCCATTTCGGTATGAAAGAGAGGATTAAAAAGTACGATTTGCACTAATTATATGTCTAATTTATAAACCGTCTAATTTATAAAACCTACTCTGTGATGAATTATGGGTGTATCAATTTTTATTTATTGTGGTCCGGTGAAATCACAGAATACTATACCCCATAAATATTACAGGTGATTTATCAAATTGTTTAGACATAGGGTCGAGTTAATAAATGAAAACTATCATCTGTGTTCAGGCTCTTGCTGTATCTTAGTTTGAACTTCTTCCCTAGCGATGAAGTTGAATTACTTCCTACTTGCTGGGACAGATTCTGTTCCCACAGCTCAGCCAATGATCAGGTTCTATGACCTGATCGTGAGTACGAGCTGTTTGAGACCGTATTTTCAACTCAAAAACCAGCAGTGGCAGCAGTTAAGGATTAATTCTGTATGCTGAGACAATATCCTCTGTGTTTTCAAAGTGTTTTTCCCCATCTCCAGTAAAAAGAGTCAACATCTCTGTAAAATGATGCTTGAGGGAATGGACACCACCAACGCTGGTGTCGGATGCCCTCAAAGACAGTGAGCTGCCAAAGTAAAATGGAAAGTAAGACATGCAGCTGCCCTGCAAAGTGTGGTGGGGTTTTTTTTGCTCCAGGTTTGGTTTTGATTATCAAAAGGGGAGGACAAGAGAAAAAAGACAGGATTCAGAAAGAGAAACTGAATTTTAGCCGAGGTACTGAATGTTAACTTCTGGGAAAGTCTTGCTAAGAGCTGTAATTGGTGTACTGCTAAAAGAGAATGACTTCTACTGTAGGCTGGTAAAAAGAGTTCATGCAAAATGAAACACTTCAATTTATGGTAAAGATCTTGAACTGATAAATAAATAAATAAATAAACCCAGTTAATATGTAAAGCAAACCAGGCTTTGGTGAAATAGTGAGGAGCTCTAGTGAGCATAAGGTTAAACACACCTTATGCTCAATAACGCTTTAGGTGCAGGAACCACCCAGTGTCCACAGTTGCAGCAAAGTTCTAGTGTGGCACAGACCCTAAAATTTCTCATTTTTCTCTGTTTAATGAGGGAGGTGGGAACCTGACAGCAGCAAGGGCGTCTGGCAGCCAGAATGGGAACATGGATGGGTTGGTAAAATGTCATGGAACATCTCCCCATAACTGGGTTTCCTTCCAGGCAAATCCCTTCTGCCAACCCAAAGGTCGCCTGATGGTCAAGCTCCCACAAGACACAAAGCAAGTGAGTTTACTCAGGATAGGAGTGCTCTTTAAATTCAGGGAAAATATTTGTTCTTTCCTCTTCCCCAGGGATTAGCCTGGATATCAGATGCATTCAAATTAGGTATTACATGTAAATTAGCTGTAGATTAGAGATGTAAAAGAATCATGAGGGTTTATGGACCTGATTTTTTCCATTTAATCCAGCAAGCTAAAAAATCCTTAATAAAATCCCAGATTGACTGGCCATCTAAGAACACACAGGATCTTCAATCTTTCTTTCAAGATATGTACATATATCTCAAAATATATACATTTTGAGAGGAGATTTGTGCATAAAAAATAAGCCATGATCTATTGTTGATCCTGCTGGCAAATAGTATGGTTTAATAATTTAACTTCTATTTAAAAAATAGCACTTCATCAAACCTTAATTGAACTCAGTCAGCCATTAGCTCTGGTTCTTATTGACTACAAAGGAAATGGTGATTGATTGTCCTGACATAATTAATCGTTATTGTATTTTTCAGGAATTTAGGCTCATTTGCCCTGGCTACTCTTTCCATAACGTTTGGAAGATTTAACTAATACTCCTATCAATATTTTAAATAGGCTCAAGATCCTGGGAATTACAGAGTAATGATTTTCATGGCTCAGTGGCCTCAGGGAAATGAAATTATATTGAAAATTTTAACAGAGAAGACATTTGATTTATAAAGCTGTCTATACCTTCCTAAGACGATTTTGGGAAGGTTTTACACTGAAACTGTGAAATTTACTCTGTTCATTTCTCAGCGCTGAGGTGGAGCAGGGCTGGCAGAGGTATTGTCTACTTCATCTCCCACATTTAATTAATTCCCTTTATAAACTCCTTAAGGGACATTTTTAATTTTTATGCATATATAAACTCATTCAATTAATTTCTTCTGATGAGATAAATAGGAAACGGCAGATATAACTTTAACTGTCGTCTGGAAAAATAATCTTTTAACTGGATTTTGCAAGGCAATTGATGCTGTCCCACCTCATGATCTCATGTCCTACACGGAACAACACTTCCTTGGGTTTAGAGTCTGAGAGAAGGGGCTCAAAACATGGAAGGTGAAGGCCTAGAAGAGAGGAAGTGAGAAAGACCATGTAAAGCTCACCTCCTTAGAAAGTCTTATAGAAGAAAAAATTTACTTCATAATATACTGTTTTATTTAAGAGCCTGGGTTTTAATTTTAGGAACAGGTTGCCTACACAAGTCCAGGTAAAGGAACTCTGGCTCAGCAGAGGAGTTGATCCCAGAACCCAACCTGTTCCTCCCCGTGTCTGTGAAAGCTGGGAAAGAGACAGGATGGCCTGAAACCATTACCTACAAAGCTCTTTGTGCAGTAACTGGTGAACCTACACCTCAATAAGTAGGTTGCCCCACTCCAAACAAATTCTGTTTTGGAAGCGGTTCCGTGGCAGCTTCAAACACTCCTGCGTTTTCTTCATTTTCATTCATCTGAAAACAGCCCCCCCCAATGTTTCTGATTGATTGACCAATTCATGCTTTCCAAACAAAGTTAGCTGGAAAGTAAGTCATCGAGCATAAATGAGAAGCATATATTTTTATACTGCTCGCTGGTGTAAAAACCTGCCAACTTGACCTTCAGAAAACTCTGAAGGCCGGAGAAGCTGTGTCCAGGAAGCCTCAGCAAAGCAGCGTTCTCTCGGGGTGAGTGAAAACACACCATTCATTGAATAGTTATGCCATTAGCAGATTATTGTTGCCAGGGATGGTGTGGCAGGGATTCAGAGGTATAGAATCATAGAATCCTAGAATTGTCTAGGTTGGAAGAGACCCTTGGATTCATCGAGTCCAACCATCTACCCTACTCTACAAAGTCATCCCCTACACCGTGTCCCTTAGCACTGTATCTAAACGGCCCTTAAACACAGCCAGAGATGGTGACTCCACCACCTCCCTGGGCAATGAGCTGTGTGATTTTTAATTACTGAACTGATTTACTCGGAGGGTGGCGTGACTGCCAGGAGAACATCTCTCTGCTGTCACACTGACATTGCTAGGCAGCAGACAGGTATTTTTTTTTATTTTTTATTTTTGGAATGAAATTGAAGAAAGGAAATTGCACTGAGCAGCGTGTAATTGGGAAATGGCGCCAGGCACCTGAGAAGGGCTGAAAGCCTTGAGAGAGGAAGGAGGTGAGGAGCAGCTGAAGGGCAGAGCGGAGGAACCGAGATCCGCGGGGCAAGCGCGGGCAGGGCTGTCAGGGAAAGGAAATGGAAACTAAAACCCCAGCAGAAATGTCCCGTTTCATCACCGTGACACCTCTCCAGCTCTCCCTCTATAAAAAGAAAGGTGTGCTTCCGCGGAGATCCCCTCAGCTGAAAGAGGGGGGCCCGGGGCCTGCTGCTGCTCTCACTCATCCCTCGGGCACTAGGCCCGTTGAGCCCGCCTTGTGTTTGTGGAGTCCATCCGTGACCTCTGCCTGCCCCACGTAGCTGGGGACAAGCCAGGCTGTGGTTCTGTCGACATAGGTTATTTTATTTCCTAAAAGAATGCTTATAGGCATGATCAGAATTGCAGTTCTATCATTAGAAAATAGCCTGTAATGACCCCAGAGGAAATGGTACTGGTTAAATCCGCGACCAGTTTGGGCTAACGCCACACTCCCACCTCTGCTTCTAGGACAGGGGCAGATTTTAATCTAAACACAAACTTTCAGTGGCCTGAATGGCAGTATTCTTAGTAAATAATTTTCTTTCCCACTTGTTACCATGCCCACCGTTCCAATATTCTAATATTTAGTCTAACATTTGAATATTCTAATAGGAATAGAATTCTAACAGGACATGAGGGGGCTGCTCATTCTGCCATCAGCATAATTTTTGCCCCTTGTAGATTGTCTCTCCATCCCAACGACACCTCTTTAAACAAATCACTACTAGATTTTGTTTTAGACAAGACATCTATAGAGCCCTTCTCCATAAACTGTTCAGGCAAGAAATCTATTATAGATTTGCTTCTAGGGATTTGGTTCAGGACTTATAATTTAAAATCTTCCCTGTCGACCACCACCTTTTTTTTTTTTCCAAATTTTAACGAATTTAGTAATGGGAGTTAAAAGTTATTACGATTTCAATGTGTTTATCATCAGATATCCAGTGTCACTGGCATGAATGGATTGATTATTCACAACAAACACTAAAATATACATTGTGGTATGAAGTTTACCTATTTACTATTCTTAAAATTATTAAAAACTTCCCTAAGTGCATCTCCCAAGTTAAGGAAAAATGTGTTTGTTTTACTGCCGCTTACCTTGGGCGGGGGGGGGGGGGGAGAGAAAGGCAGTGTTGTATATTCTGTTTTAAAGACTGTTGTTACTATGGATGCAAATGTATATCTATTTTTATATTTAATACGCCGCGTGCCAGCAAGATCCAGCGGAAGATCCCTGTCAATGTAAACACCTACATGCACAGTGACCCACTTAGAAGCTACATGTGGGCTTGCACGTAGCCATATAAAGGGTGTTTAACAGCTGGATTCAAAGCTTGTAATTTAAAACAGGCAGCGCGTGGCAGACGGAACAGAAATGATGCCTGGTAGTCGTTCATCCAAATTTTATTTACTTTTAACGTACAGAGTTTTCTTTTAAATTACAGCAGCTTACACCGTGCCAAGGACTTGCCATTGTATTGGTTTCCAGGGGGATTTTGGTTTGGACTTGAGGTGGCCAGTAGCAGCCCACGTTTGGAGCGGGTGACATCTAAAACTCAGTGTTGTGATGTTCAAGGATTTCCATTGATTCCCAGATACAGAAAAAAAAAAAATTCAAGGACTTAGATCCATTGAATGCATTCTGTTTATTTGAGAAGGAAGATCTCATACGAGTGCCCATTATGGAAGGCATCTCTTATCATGTACAGTAAAATCAACCATTGCTTCCAGCAGAATACAAAAATACACATCTCAGTGACTTCCATACAATAATAAATATGTAATCATGCATCCAACAATAAAAAGGCACAGAAAACTGGTCACTTAGTAGTCATAAAAATTACTAACTATATTAACAAAGCCACCCAAATTATCTGTACAAGGAAATGTAACAATATATTCCAAAGGTGAAAACACATAAAACATCTTTAAAATAGTATATGCAATAAATACCTCAATTGTTTTTTTTTTATATATTAAAAATAAAACTGTGCCATTGTAAACAGTATGTAAACAAACAAAATTCACTGTTCCTTACCATTATTACAAGTAAATAAAGCCAAAAGTTACACCCCTGCTCTGTTAAGATATACTTCGTTGGCAAGTTGTTTTTTTTTTTTCAGGCAGTTTAAAGTTTTACTCTTTTCTGCAGCAACCAGAGCCCACGATGTGTGTAATCGTTAAGTACTAGAGCGATCGCTGAGCTTCACCACTGACTACCCAGAACGTCATCAGATAGTCAGAACTGAAACTAGGAAAAGCAATTTTTGCAGTGTTACGGACAGAAGTTATTTATTTAGACTACATATAATAGTGTCAGTAAAACTTAGCCGCTTCTATACCACTGCTCACCTATAGGTTTTTTGGCGGGGGAGGGGGTGTTGTGGGGGGAGCTGTACAAAGGTGGTAAAGTATCCTGGCTCCCACCAGCGGAGAAAGTGGGGCACACAAAGGTTAACTGAGTTGCCCCCCAGGCTTGCACCAGCTCCGTGGCAGGAAACTAAAGGCAGAATGCAGCCCTCCCTCCGGCCACCTCCTCCTCGTTTCCTCACCATCTCCTCTACTCAGCCCGGCCTTTCGGCCAAATAACAGCGAGCCCTGAGCTCCAGACCCAATTATAATTACAGAAAGAGAAGGAACACGCAAAAGGAAACCTGTCTGCTCACTCGGGTGCCCCTCTGCTCCCTCTAATAACTGTGGAAGTTGGCCACTGACCACAGCAGGAGCACAAGAGGAGCTTTTTTCCCCCAAAAAAACCTGTAATCGGATCCACATTAGCCAACTAGTGAGCCCGGGTCAAGAGCCCCGCGTGTCCTCCACGAGCCTACTGATTGCCACAACTGTTTCTTCTGTTGAGGTCCATTTCTATAGCCAACAAACAACTGGAAAGTTCAACCAAGGTGCATACTTCCTTCCTTATTAGCAAGGGCAGGAGTAGGAATCTGGATAGGATCCTTTCTTAAACAAAACTATAGGAAAGGATCCCTGGGAGTGGTGGGCATTTGCACAGATGTCTTCAGAAAGAGCCTGACGGGGGGACATAGCTGGCTATTTCTTCAGCTTTTGGACTACCTCATTTTACAAATCCTACTGCATGATGCCTATCTACGGTGAATACAAACTTACCTGTTCCAGACACATATATATATTTCAAAGTGCATGATAGCTCTTGTTTGAAAATTGTATTTTTACCTTTAGATGAAGAAATTAAGATGCATCTATTTAGCTGTTTCCCAGCCTTATGTCTTTTTTATAGGAAGAATATACTTAGAGCCTACGCAATAAAAAGACCCCCTGGAAAGGGGTTTAGGAAGCTCTGCATTTGGGTATTTTTCCTCCCTGGTGCTATCAAAGAACCGATCCTTCTATTTCTAAACAAGTGATTTCTCTGTCAAGGAGTTGTCTGATTTATCTTACTACTTAATATCTTCATAACGTTATTAATCCATGAAATACTAAGAGAATAATTCTACAGACTGGCTCCGAAGATACCTCCATGTCTTGATGAGAATTTTAAAGCCATATAATAGAAAACTTTTTTTTTTTTTTTTCAGAGAAGGTACTTTTGGATAAGGTACTTCAAGTGTTTAATTCCAGATCTGCAGAGCCAGGTGAGCTGTATGAAATCCGCAGGGATACAAAATAGATGGGTCTGCTTTGTACTCCTCAGTAAATAATTATTCATTTTCACCTGTGACGCTGCGTGCCCTCTATATGGAGAGAGGTGTGAAAGCTGATCTCTCTTTAGAAGATTATGTATTAAATCTTACAAAAAGCTGTTTTAGAAGGTATTTTCTTAGACATATTCAAGGACCAGACCGATGAAAATATTCTGTACATTCTCTGAGGCATATATTCCCACCTGTGTTGTAGTTTGCAGGTTCTGTAGAAAAATCCAAATAGCAACTGCAGATTTCACATTGGGAAAAAAATAAATACATTTCACTGACTTTAAAAAAATTATCACAGTAGGAAAACAGCCAGTAAACAATAGATTCAGAGGGGTTTAATCTTGGCCCTAGTGAGATCAATGGGAGTTTAGCCAAGGATTTCAACAAAGCCAAAATTTCACCCAGAATCATATACAATTCTTTAGCTGACAACAATCGCAAACATCCCGCCACTCCATTGTATAAGTTAAATATTAATAAGCATCTGTAAACATCCTGCAATTCGTCTGATATAAAAAAATATTATAATAAAAACAATGCAGCATCTCAAGCATTGTATAGGTATAAGTTTTTTTGGCTCTACACACAAGTTGGCGTCATTATATTGGGCAAAACAGGGTATGTATATACATATATATATGTACAGGTGCGCTACAAACTAGATACTATATATACACACACATGCACACGCAAATACTGGCAAGAGAACAACATTCATAGATATGGCATTTGAAGGTCCACCACTGATCCATCTGCGAGCTTGTACGTGAGGAGCAACTTCTACCTCCACAAATCCTCCCTAGGCTAAAACTGAAATACAGGAGCAATCTCCAAATTGGGGACTAAAGTGCTGTTTAAAGCTCAGCACGTGCCAAAGGCCCAACAGATCTATATGTTTGCAAAGACGATGGATTTTCCTGTGGAGTGAAAAGGGGAAACGAAGGGCAGAACCTACTGAGCGTGCAGCAATTTTTAGCTACCCCAGTAGAAGTCACATTTGATGTTTTAATTTTCTATTGAATATCTTTTCAAATTGAGCTTTGTGCTACAAAATGCTATTCAGACCCCGATACAGGAGTTATGCAGCAGACCAGACGGTGCTGCATCTCTGCAACTCTTCCATGTGCACTTTATGCATCCGTTCGTGCAAGTGAGTGGCTGTTACTACAGAATAAATTAACAGCTGTACTTGGCTGGAATGCTGGTCTAAGTGACAAGCCTGGCTAATGAGAGAAATCACTCGTGTTAGGCCAGGAACCTCTCAGGACCTTTAAAATACCTTTCTATTAAATTTCCTTTTTTAAATGCCAGAACATCTATGCAATTCCATGGTGCTCAACATTTAAAGACACCTGCTCTGGGCGTACAGTTGTGACAGTGAGATGGTTGGGTAGTACTAACTGATATGTTTGCTGTCACCGTGAATCAAGACAGGAAGCTGCCAGTATTAGAGGTCATTAATTAGTATTAGAGGTCATTAGAGGTTGTCCAGAGAAGCTGTGGATGCCCCAACCCTGGAGGTGCTCAAGACCAGGCTGGATGGGGCTTGGAACAACCTGCTCTAGTGGGAGGTGTCCCTGCCCAGGGCAGGGGGTTGGAACTAGATGATCTTTAAGGTGTCTTCCAACCCAAATCATTCTATGATTTAATAATTTGTGTGTGATGACAGTGACAAAGAAGAACCAGACCTGTGTTGCAGAAATCAGGCTCTCTCAGAAGCTACTCAATGACTTGCACTCTTTTAGGTACAAATCCCATCCTTTTCACATCTCATCTTCTGCTGGGAGTATTATCTTGCCCTTTGAGGATCTCTTCAACATACAAGCTTCAGCAAACTAAATTACAAGGTATCTGGCAGCTCTAGGGAGGTCCCGTGTTGCAGCTATTTTAGGATTCAAAGGACATGATGTAAGAGAGTGGAAAACAAACCAAATTATTTCAGGACAGGTTCACAGGCTGTGCTTATTAAGGGGACAAGTGGTAATTTTTGTCACATAGGGATAACTGCATTGTTCAAAGTGCATGTTTTAAGGAGATGGAAATCCAAGACAGAAAAAACGGACACCACAAGTGACAGACGCCTGTAGAAAATCCTCCAAAATCTGGCAAAGTGGTACAGTCCAAATGCCTGTTTCAATATAGGGAAGGCTTCTTGTGAGAGGACACACAAGGCCACTGGGAACCTTCCCAGGGAGCATCCACACGCCTCTGCGCTCGTTGTAAACCTTCACAAACTGTCCCAGTAACAAATCTTATATTCTTAAAATTCTCATGAAGAGCTTCCAGGCCCTAAATCCCTGCAGGGCAAACATGCTCTCCCTCCCCGAAAAGCAAGACCAAGCATCTCCACGGGGCTGTCCTCAACTTCCCCATTCATTTAGTAATTGACTGTAACTGCAAGGAGAATTAGTCACAAACAGAGCTGACCTCATCTCCCACGGGGAGAAAAACATAGGCATATCTGTAACTCCTTCCCTAGTAATGACATTGTCAGGTTAGTAATTAAACTAAAAAAGTTTTCTATCTGATTAATACTTTAGTTTAATAAAAGCAGGACTTAAAACACTAACTCCCATTATATATACATAGCAGGGATTTGGGGCACTGTGAGAATTAAATTTTTGGCTTTTCACACGGTTTCCATCATGAAAACAAACTGCCCAATTTTACTTTTAGTTCATTTTTTCCTGGTTTCATCTTCCAGTTCACATGCTGTAGTATAACATAGCTACACCTCACTCAAAAACAGCTTCCTAAAAGAATTGTTTCCAATGCGATTGAAAAAAAAAAAAATTTCAAGTTACTTTAAACTTTGTACCTTCAACTATCTTTTCAATCATATTACAGTTTGGTTTTTTTTCCCCAAAGTGTTTGTTCCATACAATAAAATACAGATTAGTCACTTGCATACTTGTCCCACTAATACCTACCATCATTTTGAGTATTTTCAAATGCCTTACACAGCTGCTGGACGTGGCTGAAACACCTCTCTTTCCAAGAGTATTCCAGGAGTCAGTTAGTGGCACGGCGAGCTAAACACAGCTTTCAGTGGGCATTGCAAAATGTAACTTAAAAAGGATTTTACCCCACCATAGACTTTGGAGCCTGAAGCCCTGGTCAGTCTAGGTCTCCTGGAGCATCCTACAGCTTTTTCCTAGCCTGCCTGTCCAGCTCTTCTGCATAGGAACTGGGGGGGGGGAATGTTTGCCAAGCGTCTTGCCAAGCAGCTGGGAAGTCATCCAGGCACAGGAGCTGGGAAGCTATGTGGGAACATTAGTAGAGACATAAAACCTGTGTTAAACACAAATTAGGCACCAGCTTCTGCCCTCACTAACATAAGCAGTAGGTTATATGAACTCAAAAATCCCATCAAAGAGCTTACATTAAAAAGTATTCCTGTCAACTGCGAGATCAAGCCTCCAATTATTTAAAATAGTATAAATATATGAATTTACACTTAAATTTACATTTGCCATGTAAATATATGAAATTTTTGTGGGCTGCTTTGAAGGTGGTAGGTCTTTAACCACTGCAGTCGAATTCATTATAATTTGTCCAGGAATACTCTCAGGTCTGAAATTGCCAGCATTTTGTAGTCTGCCAAAGTGTTAACAGTGTTAGTATTTTATATTCTACAGTTGATGAGGGGGTGATGTTTCAGGTTTAATTCTACAGGCTGACAAAAACCCCAAATTTCAGAAACTTTTTTTTTTTTTTTTTTTCAGTTAAAATATAGAGGGCAATCACTATTAAGCCTACGGAAATTGCTATGAATTTTGGTATTAGCTCCAACTGGCTACAGGAACAGTCTCCTGGAAGGCTCCAGATGGCTTCCAAATGGAACACAATTTCCGAGAAACAGACTGGGCTTCTGTATGGCAGAAACGAGCTTTTCAAGTACATAAGCTAACCATTAACAGAACTATTAAACCTTAATGCAACAGTAGTAGAAAAGAACTAGAAAATGTTTTTCTTTTAGTACAAAAGATCGAGTTCCACACTATATTCTATACATAAATACAGGAATTTATACAACCAGTAAGGATTTTCTATTCATAATTACCAAACGATGCGTTATCAATCCTGCTGATACTACCCTTCATCTCCAAAGAGGCAGCAGAGATATTCTGAGTCCTGCCCAAACTCCTCATCTTCCTCAAGTCACCAAAAACTCCTCCTTTTACTTAAGACAGCAACACAGTCATGTACAGTTCCTGCAAACATTAGATCTTTGCAGTTAGAATAAGCAGCATCAAACTTTGATGATATGAAAATCATACCACAAAACATACAATCCATGAAAACAGAATTTAAAAAATGGAAGAGCCCGTGGTATAAATCTAACACGCAGGACGCTGTAGTTGAGAGGTACTTACATTATTGGGGTTAAAAAAACGTATTTATAATTAATCATAAAATTTTTTGTGGCTCTTGCTTACATGAGTGAGTGACAAGATAACTTCCTGTTTGTAAATTAAATATATTGCTCCAGCTTGGTTATCCTCAACAATATACATCGCTTGTAACTTCTTTGCACTGCTAATTATTAGTTCCAGAGCTGTCAAACTTATATGCAAGAATTTAATACTCAAGGGCACAGAGAGAGCAACGCAGAAGCAGTAGTAAACATTAATAATTCAATCATTAATAGGAAGCATCAAGCAAAAAGGAATCACTGTGGTGGTTTTTGTCTTACATGTGCATTGCAGGATTACATCTACTTTTAAAGTAACACTATGGAACGTCCTCTCCTATTTGCTTTAGATACTAATTTTCCATTTCATATGAAAAATGTCTCCTGCCTGTCTTCCAGAAAGGGAGACGAGATGGATCGAAAAACACATTTAGTCCTTGCAATAAGATCTGATCATTATCAGGGCATTATGAAATTTTCATTAAGTGAATTAGCATCGCTGAGTTCAATTACAAAGTCAGAATTGGCAGGTTTTCTATTTCTCCACAAAAAGCATTGGAAAATATGAAATGGACAATTATAAAAAAACCCCATCAATTCCTCTTGTTTGAGTTACAGTTATCCAACACTGCAGTCTGAATTTCCTTGGGCAGGGATGGAGAGAGAAACATGATTTCTATTTATTATTTGGAGGACAAAGTGTAAAGGTCTCAAAGAAAGACTGGATTGAAATAATCTGGGAGGGGTTTTGAGTTCGGGAGTTGTATTTTATTATTCTTCCGTATGTTTCAAACACTTTTCTTTGAAAGAATCCAATGTGCAGGAAAAGCACAGTGGTAAAGGGGAAATACATCAAAATGTATCGTCAAGTGCAACTGCCATTATATAAAAATTTGGAGTTTTGAACAAGTTTTTTTCTTTAAAGTATTGTAAAAAAAGCCCAACACCTACAACCACGAGTTTGATTTCATTTGGTTTCTAAGAAGAAGGCATTAGGCATTACGAAGGCAATACCTGCGTGACCCGAATTGAACAGCATAAGCTGGAAAAATCCTATTCCAAAATGGCAAAACAGAGACATGCACTTAGTGAGCTGCTGCCATTTTAAAACATGCATTTCTCCTCTTCCTCTTTCTGAAGCGTAGGGCATTTCATCTATATGAATTCCAACCACTTTAAAAAAAATAATATGGTGGTTAAGATCTATTGGGATAACTTGTTTTCTAAAAAACTAACTACTTTTAAGGGATGCGTGTACCTTATTTTTGATGAAATACTGGGATGTATGCTTTAAAGAAGTTTAAACATCAGCATTAAATTGTAAAGAATTTAGTTCATTTAAAATGTTACTATGTATGTCTTTAGTTCCAGGACCTGGGACTTTCACGGCAGTAAGGGAAAAAACCCCCAATATTTGGAAATTATAATAATCATGAGATAGTAGCACTGTGTTCAAAAGTCTCTCTTTAGAAAAGCCCCACCAGTTAACACAGCGAGAGCCCATGACCTTGACAGAGAAACCCCGTGGAATGTATTTTGAGCCTCCTTGTCAGACGCGTTTGGATTTGATGACCAACACCAGTCTAAGGCATAGAGTTGCATAACATTTGTTCTCCTGGGCATCTAGTAAATACAGCATAAATGATGCTTACAATTTTATTTTTTTTTTTCCTACTTGCCCGTTTAAAAAACCCTTCTGCTTAGGACAATCCAAGTTAAATTCTTTGGTGGTCATTTAAAAAAAAAAAAAAAACAACCCAAAACCCAACTATACAAAGACAATTGGATCAGTTGTCCTATGCTGAGGTAAATTGAGGAGTGTCATAAGAACGCTGTGCTACTAACACCACTTGGCCATTTTCCCTCCCCAAAAGCAGCTCCCAGTTTTTTTAAGGTACTCAGTGTAGGCCTCGACGGCGGCGTGGAGAGGTCCTGATCCATAGCCCATCTGAACACCCCGCACATAAGCCAGGCTGAAAGTTGTAAAGAGAGTGTATCCTACAGTCAGGAATGGAAAGAAAAGTTCTTCCGTGTGTGTTACGTCCTTGAATCGAGCTGGAAGATCGACTACGTGGTCTGTCCTAACGTCCATGTATTAGAATGTTAAAATAGAGGGTAGCTTACGGAGAAACAAAGAGAAAAGGAAATACAACTTGCAAAGACCTGGCAGATGCCACCTGAACATCATTAAAGGGGGGAATGTCAAGTACATTAAAAAAAACTAAAAATACTCTTTCCACTGTTTGCCTAACTTCCTGTTGTTTGCATATGCTTTTCATACAACAGCACGAAAATCGTGTCACTTGGCAAAAGGATTTGGGTTTGTTTTTATGGAAACCCTAATGGAACACACCCTTTTACTTTTGTTTGTTTGCCAGAATAATCGATTATGTCCACACAGCTCCCAGAGCGGTGCCTGTTGAACCTACAGCAGCAAGAGCACATAGTACTATAACTGGATATAAATGAACTGGTTTTGCTTTTTTTTTTTTTTTCAATAAAACAATGAGGGGAATAGATTTTACTTTCCAAGGGATTATTTCCATCTACTTTCCATCATGCTCATGAGAAAGGGAGGGCAAAACCAGGATGCAGTACTTGACATTGGCCCCTTTAAACGGGGAAAATGAATGAGCTTTGGAAAAAACAAACGAAACCTTACTCTGCTGCCTACGAGAAAAACATAAATAGCTATTAAGATACTCTTTAACCTGTAATGTCAAAGCTACTTGATTAAGTAAAAGTCAAGTGTTCCTCACGCCCCAGTGACATGTTAGGAACAGCAAGGAGACAACGATTCTGTGCAACTTCTCTGGCAGGTGATGCAATATCATCACATCTCAAACATTTAAGTAGGTTTTTTTTTTTTAGATATATGCAAATTATTATTTCTCCTAGATTAATGTTTTTGTGAAAAAAATAACAAGAAAATTCAATTATGAAGCTACATTTTGTTTAAGTAATCTGTAAATAACCTTATAAACTCCGGTCTAACACAATTTCTAAACAAAGATGGTTTTCATTTTTTAACCTGTCACGCTCATGGATTACTATCTTGTATGTGATTCATCTTTGCATGCATAGTGTAAAACCTTAGAGTTAGTTTGTTTTTTAGATTTTTATGATCTACCAACGTAGGAGTGCTGACAAGAAACAAACTGATGCCTTTGTAAAGGAGACATTTTAAAATTAATAGGAAATTAGTAATGAGTAAAAGCTTACCCCACAAAAATCAAATCAGCTGCTACATTTTAAAACTCTTCTTATGTATGATAAATAATGTTAATTTTCCTGTAAAAATTTTTCATTAATCGTTCAACCTGCTTTTTGAACAACAGAATAAATAAAACCATTAGTGCCTAAAAGTTCAAATATGCTACAGATGTTTAAGATAACTGAATAACTACATTAAAATGCACCATGAGGAAACTCTTTATCATTTTCCATGCAGGAAGCCAATCGATATTTTTGTGAGGTACCGGTCTTTCAAAAATACTCATAAGTTAGTTACCTGATACACCTTCTGTACATGGTATAGTTAAAAATCTAACTGTACAGTGTTTCAATCATATATAATGCATATAATCCGCTGAATATGGCACAAATGCTAAGTTTCCACACCCACACATCCTTTGCTGTAGAACACATTTTAGGCATAACACAACACTGAAGAATAGAAAAGTGCCTGAAACTGCCAAAAAAAAAAAAAAAAAATATATATATAATAAAAGACACTCAAGTAGTAATAAATTAAACCTCATCCAAACCGATATAAAAGTTGTTCAAGTGTTTAAAGTATCAGAGGTGTCATGCAAGAGGACAACAGAGGATTCAGGCAGGCACACCATGCATCAGAGTTTGCATTCATGGTATCACAAGGTACCTCTCCCCCCGTTCCGGGTGGCCAGGGAGCGCAGGGTACCCGCGGCACTGCTGAGGCTCACGTGGTGGAACCTCCAAAACTTCTCGGTCTCCTGCAGAGGAGGTTGGTTTTTACGGAGCTAGGCCTTGGAAGGAGAACCAGACAACCTCAATGCTGTAGAGTGGTATCTTGCTGCAGCATAAAGAGAGCCAAAACGGAGCTGCTTGAAAGCAAAGCGGATCGTTTCTCGAGTATATTTTCCAGTCAGTGCAGTTCCCCACAAACCGCCCGATTGACCACCACCACCACGGGCTTCTCCAGACTGGCCAAGTTTGCACACCAAGGAAACGTCTTCGCAGAACATACCACCTTTTCCTTTTTTTTTTTTTTTTTACTTTTCTTCTTCTTCTTTTTTTTTTTTTTTTGGCACAAACCCTTCTGTACTCTTGCAGCAAGCTCTTCACTCTCACAAGAAGCCAGAGATACCAGCCTGTACAAACACTGGCGCTTACTCTTCCATGGAGTAAACTACAAAGACAGCAAAGTGCCCACAACAGCTTTGCTTCTCCACCAATTTTCCCTTCTCTCTCTCTCGGGAGAGCACCAGCGTAATTACACTTCAGACAAAGGGGTGTTCTTGCCGAGCTCTTTAATTCCCTGGAGAATTCGCTTCATATGACCCACTTTCGTTATCCCCAGGTCCTAAAGAAATTTTAAAAAAAAAAAAAAAAAAAGGAAAAGAGAAAAAGAAAAAAAGAAGGAAGTTTATTTACAAAAAGGAAAACAAAAATCCCATTGATTATGATCTAGCCATGCAACAGATGTCTAGAAATATGTTCACTGCAATCAACATTAACCAGAAAAGATTCTATGGCGCTGGCTAGTGTTGCCTAACAAAAAAAATTTGCTTAGAGCATACAGTGAATCCCTCTCTATTTTACAGACAGAAAATTACTTACCTGCAATAATGACAACCTAAGCTACTACTATATCTGTCAAAAACATCTTTCACTTGACTTTTAATTACAAAAACCTTTGCAATTTCTGTCAGAAAAAAAAAAAAAAAAAAGAAAAAAAGAACAATCTCCCCCTCCTCTCTAATACAGTAATCAAATGCTTGGCAGGATGTGATGGATTAGGACTTCTGTCCAGCAATGTCACCTGATCTGAGGCCCTGTAATGTCTGTTTTATTCAACAAACACACATATCCCCACATTCTCAAGGGAAAGTGGATGTAATGGCTACAGACATGTAGGACAACTTCCCTTTAGAGAGCAATAGAAAAGGTAAGCGTTTGGTTTTCATTCCAAAAAGGTTATGTCTCCTAACATGGATCTTCCTGATTAGAGAGCTCAATGAAAAATTCTCAGAGACATGACAGTCACATCCCAAAGGAAAATGTCAAAAGCACAAGCATAAATCTCCTCGTAGCCACCACTAAAACAATGACATCAGCTGAAACGTTTCTAATATTGGTTTCTGGAACCCATCTCCATATGACTGAAAAGAGACAAGAAATTTTTGCAGCAAACCTCTTCCAGCATTAATAACAGCTTTAGCAACGTCCTTTTTCAATTTTGACTGGTCCAATGGTCAGAGGAGCAGAATGGGACACCCAACTGTGCTAATGATCCCCAACTGTCCTAATGAATTTTCAGCTTGGAAATTGGAAACCTGCTTCCCTGGTGTTAGTGATGTTGAGCAAGTGACGTATTCAAACATCGGTAGAATAAACTTTATGTAAACTTACTGTGATTAAATAAAATATCTTAGTAAAGCCTTACTATCTATTCTTATGAAACAGAAATCCTTTCAATTTAATAGGAAGCTTTTCCATTACAAAGACATTAAAAAGAAGGGAGTGTAATTAAGCAGCTTGAAATAATTATTCTCACAGAGAAAGAAAAATGAAAGCAAATAAAATATTCTATATATACTCTACACAAAGACTGCATCTAACTTCCTACAGTCACCGAAACCTCAGGAAATATGCACTTTGTATTACTTAAAAAGTATTAGCATGCAATTCATTTTGCATTTCTCCAAAGGAAGAAAGCGGTGGTGAGGTGGGCATGAATTAATTATTTTGTTAGAAAGGTAGCACAGCACAGATTAAATGGGTGCATTAATTTTCACAGAGTCAAGATGGAATTTTTGTTATGTTAGAGACAAAAAAAAAAAAATTTGGTTGCTTCTCCAGTATAAAAATGTCAGCAATATGAATATGTGACCATCCTTTACAATACTTTGGCACAAAATTGTCAGCATTAAAGAGTTCAAGATGGGTTCCTAAAAGTCCCCACACCAAGTGCTCTTTGGGGATAACCTCTCTGAAAAAAGCTTCTGGATTTTCCACATAATCTTAATTTATAAACACTATATCTACACTTATAAAAACATGTAATTCTGATTTTTAAGTTAAGAGAATTGATGCAGGCAGCCATCGTTAAATTTGTCCCATGATGACAGTAACATTTATAATTTTCAATTTGAAGAATATTTTTTTGTTTATGCTAAACTTAATTTTCCAATGAAACAAAAATACACATAACTATTGAAATTACTGAAATAGCCTAACTGCCATGTAGAAGGAATTCTACATAAGGAAAAACCTATAAGGATACTTTCCAAACCACAAAAAGCCACACATGCATTAAAGGTTAAGAAATTACAAATTCTTGAGAATAAACATTTTTCATGA
This sequence comes from Scolopax mira, assembly GCA_004320125.1. NCBI lineage: Eukaryota > Metazoa > Chordata > Aves > Charadriiformes > Scolopacidae > Scolopax > Scolopax mira. The sequence continues at coordinate 30,975 of BJBW01004925.1, forward strand.
GTAGAACTTCTGTTGGATAACCAACATTGTGAGATGCTGCCAGACTGCAAAGATCAGAGGAAAGAACCATATTATGAAGTTCCCAGAAAGCTCAGCCACTTTTTCCACCAACCTTTGCAAAGTATCACCTATATTTCAGAGGCAAGAGGTTTTATTTTTGTTTGAGTTGAAGTTGCTGTAATATAGATCAGAACAGCAGGCCTCAAGCGCTTGACCACAGTTTTGGGGACATGTTTGATAAATTCTGCCACACTTATAGGAAAAAAAAAATAATTAAATCAACCGCCAAAATAACCTCTGAATTTTTATGCTGTGTAATAGCTTGGTTTGGGAGAAATCAAGATTTATATATTCCTGACACTAGATGCTATCTAGTATTCACAGTTTTCTACTGAGGCTGGAAAGTTTGCAGAAATTCTGTCATCTCAGACTGAAGAGATCTGTTGCGGCACCATAATATTCATCATTAAAAAACCAAGATCCCCAAAGATCTGCACGCATGAGTTTCATCATGCTGTTCATAATCTGTCCATATTTAATGGATATCTAAGTAACAAAAATCCAATTTGGCTAAAATACAGTTTTGAAGACAACACTTTAGCCAGAGTCTGAGGAAGAAAACAGCCTTTCTTTCTCCCCAGCTGTGGCCTTAAAAGTACAGGATTACCTCTTCTGCTCTCCCTAACTACTTTGCCATCTCTAGGCCTTCAGCAGGTAAGGCTCAAAAAAATCTGAGGAAGAAAAAAAAACCACCAAAGCTTGGGCATGAAAAAGATGGTGAGAGCTTTCAGGAGCTCTTCATCCGTTTTACATTATGGTGAGTAGGCCCCTGTCTGCTTAGCCAAGCATCCACTTGTTCCAGGTTTGCCCCACAGATTTTGGCCAAATGTACCACCAATGTAACACTACCAAACCATTTATGTAAACACTCCTTACTATTAACATCTTCCAGATGGGAAACCTCCTGTACTTGCATTCCCAGTGTCAAAATTCATCTAGCATGCCTGAAGTCTAACAAATCTTAGAAAATTTAGTCTGCAAAACAGAGATGAAATGCCAGTCCCCAGCTCAGACTCCATCAAGCTGACATTGGGCATGGAAACCCCTTTCTCCAAGGAAACCAACATTGCTGTGGAACTCGAAGGAGATATCATCCTCATCCTACCAAATGTGTTGCAGTTCTGATTATTACTAGCTTGTGTGCACAGGAACATGGTTATAAATGCTAAGAATGCCAGCTCTTCTTTCAGAAAAATCAGTCTTGTTTCCAATGAGTTTGCTTGTAAAATAAGGTTTAAAAAGTCATGACAAGCTCTCTTTCTACAGTTTCTACAACACAGCTTGCTGTTCACTGACCAGCCTTTCCTCGAGCAAAAGCAAATCCCATGGGTGTAAAAGTTTAAGATTCCCCTAAATAAAACCAGACATAGGTGGCTGGAGAAAGGGTATTACTGCACGGGCTGGAAGGAGAGAGGTATCTGGTTCCTCTTGGAGGTGTTCTCCATTTGCCCGTCGTCACATGCTAAGGATGGAATCCACGGGCTACAGAGAAATATAATTGGAGGTGTCCAATCCTTGAGTCAGCCAATCCATCTATTTCAGTGATGCACGCAAAGGACAAAAGTTTCATCAAGTCCTTTTTCATACTGCTCTTTATCTCTACTTTTGATGACAGGAAGATAGGTGTGCCCAGAGGATTCAATTAAAAACAGGCAACGATTTTCCCTGTTGTAGACGTGAGAGGTAATCGAGGGAAATCTATTGCCCACGGTTTAATCATCGTGAATCAATGGCGGGAAGAGAGGCTGCAGACAGAGGAGAGCTCAGCAAGAGGGCTGGAGGCTCATCAGCACACCTCGACAGGCACAGGGAGGAAAAATGAACAGGGCAGCTTGTGACGTGTTCCTCTTTTCCTGGGTTCCACATTACACATCGTGAGACCAGTTCGGGTCACTGGTCAGAAACCCACAGGCTTCCTCAGCCCTTAATTGGCTTCCTGCAGTAATGAACAGGGCAGGTGCTAAACTCTGCTATTTAAAGTCAGCCCTGCTACACGGGGTGCAAGCTGTGCTTGGCCAAAAGCCTACCTTAGGAAGAGCACTAATGTTGGAAGCTCTTGGCTCCGCTAATGAGCAGATGGGGCGATCCTCGAGCAGGACCTCTGCTAGCCCGTGACATACCCTTGGCAACTCACGTGGAGCAGCTCCTGGCCCAGCTATGCTGAGCAATTTAAAGCCCACATACGTGCTTCCAGGCAGCACTAGACAGAGGGGACAGTAAGAGTCTGTCTCTCTTGTAGGCTCCGAGACAGGCTTTTTAGATATTTCAGGGCGTTGTGATGGGGCTTTATTTATGCTGAACCAGCACGAGTCTTAGCAACAGGGATAACAGGTTGATGATTACCCCCCTGCAGAAATGTACTTGGTTGAAATGCCAGTCTTCTGGGCACGCAGCCAAATTGGTACCCATCAGAAATGGGGCACGGCCAGATGCCGCGCCTAATTTAACACTAATATTACCCACCATCGTTCGCTCCAACAAATCTGACATCTTGACTTGTGTTTTATTTAAGGTTTCTTAGCGTTTTAGGAAAACTGTGCATCATGTGATACTGAGTTGAGTTTTAAGAGAACGGGGACTTGCAACATCCATCAATGGAACATCGTGGTGGATTCCTTGGACAGCTTTCCATTTCTAAACTTTTGCATGGAGGGACGGTATGACCCTGAAAAAAAGGAATTTAACTTCCACAGAAAGAAGCTCAGGTGATCTAATGCCAAAGGATACAATAATATACAACAGCTAAACACCACATCATATCAAACACAGCTAATTTCAGCAGCTGCATTCTTCTGCAACAGTCACACCATGTAAACACTACTTTATAATCTCAGGATTTCATACTGTATCAGAAACTTTATAAAAAATGGCACATTTGTATGAAAGTATTGCCTCTATCTGGACACTACTGCACTGTGGCTAGAGCCATGACTTGCACTCCAAATGTAAATGTTTGTGATTTATACAATATCCTATTTCCTCTCTTATGTGCTAAAAGCAGTTGCAAAACACATTATCAAGAACTCATTACTACCGAGTTCCCGGAAAAAGTAATGTAATGAATCCCCAAAGATATAACCTCTATTACATATAATGGATGCACTTAAGTCATTCCTGAAAGAGACCAGCAAGACCAAATAATAGCCTCAGACTGCTAGGTAACATTTCTCCCTGCAAAACTTATCAAGCTGACCTCAGAGGAAGAAAGTTTTACGATTTTGGAGAGAAAAGAAAATGCTCTTTTCTACATCTATACAGCTAAAATCAGGCAGAGTTTGGACCTATTGCAGAAGTCTATTTTGACACACAAACACCAACGCCACGGTGTAAGTCCAATACTGCAATATATTAAGCTGCTTATCTCTCTCACACCCACTATATCTAATGTATAAGCAATAAATCACCTGAAGCAGGTCAGCTTCATAGTTGCTGACCTGGCAGTAGACAGATTCAAAATTATTATCACCACCTTCAACTGATCCTGTTTAATGGAAACAGTGAACTCTTGAAGATAACATTTTATTACACTGATGGCAGTATGATATCAAACATGCATTTCCTCTGCCTTCTGACGTAAACTATAATGCTATAATTCTACATAAAGTGCAAAAAAAAAAAAAAAAAAAAGTAAATTTCAGACAACACAGAGATTCTTGGTTGCGAGTACAAGTCAGCACTTCAGAAATTCAGGCCAAAGGACAGCACGTATTAGTTTATTGCATATTTGCACGGTGTAAGCCAAGCTACAAGCTCATAACAAGTGCAGGGAAAGAAGAAAAGTTGGTTGTTGTTTTGTCAAAGAAAATGGTCAATAGCAGAAAAGTAGCACAAAGGAAATACCTTAAGGTCTCGCCTTTCCAGATGTAAAAGCTCAGAGCCTCGGATGTCATGGCTGATGAAGATTTCTTTGTACTCTCCCAAACTGAGCAGATCCAGCCAAGCAGCAACTTCATCTGTGCCCCATTTTTGAACTACCAAAGTTAAGAGCAAAACCCCCTTAATTTCTACATGCTCAAATGCATCACAAGCAAAGGTTAGGCCAAAGAGTGGAAAACAGAGTAGAATTGCCGTGCTAGCAAAGGGAAAGGTTAGAGGTGTCATTTCCACAAAAACTGACATTTTCGTTTTCACATGCAGGTTACAGGTTAGCAGTTAACATGAGAAAGTATCTAAACGAAGTTGGGGTTCTTTGCTTTGCAGCCATGCTTTCAGCTTTACTCCAGTTTCTCCAGTAAAGCCTTCAAAACCCAACAAATTCACATTAAACCACCTTAGGATCAGAGACGCAAAGTCTAATGGTGTTCTGCTTTATACCATTAATTTATTAGTAGTCATCCAGGGAGAGGAGAAGCCTTCAAAAACTAATTAACATGTAAAATTAAAATATCAACCATACCTCAAATATAGCAATGGCAGCAAGCAAGTCCAGTTTTAATTAACAGTTTCTAGTATTCTTAATTAATGCAACAAGTATTCTTTAAGCTACTGTGTTACACAGGCCATTAATAAGCTCTCTATAAAACATTGTTCTCTAAGGTTAGTTGCCCACATTAGTCCTAATAAGACCACATTTATTGAAAAAAAAATATAGTTATGCTACTTATTGCTATAATTTTGCAACTTCATTCAATGCTGATCAGTTTTACAATGAAGTGAAATTGAAGTATAATCTGAAATCTAAAGTCTGATCAACAACTGCAAGATTTTGCAGCTTTTGACCAACTGTCCATTAAAAAGACAATGAAGTAGAAAAAGTTTTGGGACCATCTGATCACTGATTAAATCCTGGACATAATCTTAAGCAAGTAAGGTCACAGACAAGAATGGGAAGAGAGGAGAGTGGAGTTTGTTCAATTTGTTCTAATTAAAAAAAAAAAAAAATCAGTATAGGCTATCATGACTTTTTGTTTGATTTGTCTCACTTGCTGAACTTAAAACCCATCTGAAATTTAAGAATAACTGGTTAATTAAACCAGTATGATAAATGCTACTGCACACCTTCTGAAACTAACCTGAAGAACCTGAACGGGAGCTTCATAGGGAAACGCCATGTTTACCTACGGCTTGTGTTGCTATGAGTTAATCAAACGTAACCACCAGCAAAGACACGGGTCCTACCTAAATATTTTCTCAGTAGTTCTTTGGTCCATTTGGAAGTCTTGGGGTCCTACTGAATGCTTTCTAAACACACTGAAAGAAATCTTTATCCTAATGGAGATGTCAGTCAGCTCAGTTGCTTTTCACTTTGACTAGAGTGCATCTTATCTGCAAAAAACCCTCATAAAAATCACATTTTCCCCAAATGTCACTATTTTTCTTGTAATTGCAAAACACATACCAGGCTGAGGGCTGGTCTTATGCTTCTGAACTTTTTCTTTTTTAAACTTTGGCACTATGCGGAACACTGTACTTCTGTTGTTTCTTTTAGCATAATCCAGTGGGGGATCCTGCATGAAAAACGAGGCATAGTTACCTTTAGTTAAGAGAAAACAACAGCGGAATTACAAGCTTGAGATGGTAATTCACAGTTCATTTCAAAAATCAATACCAAATTTTGCTTTTGTAAAGAATAATGTTGGGATTTAACTCTATACTTATTTCACTGATTAAATAACTACTCAAACCTTTACATTCACAAAAGGAAACAAACCAGCAAAAAAGCACTAAGCTTAGAAGCTTGTTCACAGCAGACAGACGGGATCCAGCATCACTACTGAAAGTGCCTCTCCAAATCACGAGGAATTCTAATTTACTCTTCCCTATTAAAAGAAAACTAAGTTCAATTAGACACGGGAAGTATTAATCAAACTCACCTCATCATCATTTGGTTGAAAAACATAATAAAGCCAAGGTATCTCAGCAAGTTTTCTCAACTCTATTTCCACGCTGTGCAAAGCATCAGACAACAGCTCTTCATGGGGAGCTTCTAACTGCTGTTTATAAACAGGTCAGAAGAATAGTATTTTTAGTTTTATTACTATATAACATTTAAATCTAGGTCTGTTACCAGACACAGTGGACTACTTCACTGTAGATTTAGGATTAGGAGAGATTTAGATTAGATTGTAGGAAGAAATTCTTTACAGTGAGGGTGGTGAGGCACTAGAACAGGTTGCTCAGAGAAGCTGTGGATGCCCCATCCCTGGAAGTGGTCAAGGCCAGGCTGGATGGGGCTTTGAGCAACCTGGTCTGGTGTGAGGTGTCCCTGACAATGGCAGGGGGGTTGGAACAAAATGGTCTTTAATGACCTTCTAAGGAAGATCAGTGATCTTCCTACTCTAAGTATTTTAGGATTCTATGATTCATGGTGAGCGTAAACAAAAAGAGAAAACAAATAATCTTACCAAATTAAATTTTACTTCAGAGATACATCAGCCCACCCTGACACTACATGTAGTATGGTCTCAACCACAAAGAGATGACTGAGACTTTTGATGCAGTCCAGCTGAACCTAGCTGTCCATCACGGTCACCATTAACCATACTCCCGAGTCCTCAGAAAGCAAAAGTTATCAGATAACACCAATACTAGAACACACTAGAAATGGAAACTACCAGCACCAGGAGATTAAACCTGACCAGAAAAAGAAGAACCTGGAAAATCTTTGTATGAAAAGTAGTGTTAAAAATTGAATAGACTGTAGTAAGCCTGAGTTATTATTTGCAAATGTCTTCATATGATAGATTACTCTTTCTTGGTCAAGTAAGGGGAAATGGATATTACTAAAGATGCTCCATTCCCAAATGTCTTCCAGAATCCCTGCACTGCCCCTTGTAAATAAGTGAGACATGGAGCAACAGCCACTGACAGGAACCAGGCATGGAAGAGGGACAGGATTGCAGCCCCAGACAGGAGACAAAAAGACAAACACATCAGTGAAGGCCAAAGAGGAAAAGAAAGTAGTAGCAACGTAAAAACCTTGTGACTTGCTGACCTATGGGAATTTGGCTCGATCAAACTTTGACAACCCCATGGAGGCACCAGTTTTCCTTAAAATCCTGGTCTGAAAACTATTCTGCAGCTGCTGTGTGAGTCCAAGCTGTGAGGCAGGCAAGGCAGGCAGCTGATCCCTGCCAAAGCTGTTTTGTGCTTATCTGGGGCTGCTGAAAGATCATTTTGAGGTAAAGAGTTCCTGGAACAAGTTGCTTGGAATACCTAATAAAGCAATCTGAACATCTACTTCTCTCTTTGAAGGAAAAGCGGTCCCAAAAGTGGTGCAGAATATCCTTTTGAAAGGAACTAATTATCACAGAATCACAGAATTATATGGGGTTGTAAGGGACCTCTGGAGATCATCTAGTCCAAGCCCCCCGCCAAAGCAGGTCCGCTAGAGCAGGTTGCACAGGAACCTGTCCAGGTGGGTTTTGATTGTCTCTAGAGACAGAGACTCCAACACCTCCCTGGACAGCTTGTTCCAGTGCTCTGCCACCCTCAAAGTAAATAAGTTCCTCCTCATGTTTAGGTGGAACTTCTTATGTTCAAATTTGTGCCTGTTATCTCTTGTCCTGTCAAGTTATACCCTAGTGAATGCATTTTTAAAATTGAGTTGTAAGAGAATCTCCAGTGCTGGAAAAAAAAAAAAAAAAGACAGTGTTGGGGTTTGGTGATAAATTACATTTATTATTATCCTATTATTTATTATTATCCTATTGCCCCATTAATTTATCCTACGTAACAAAAACTTCTTTCCTGTGTTTCAATAGTTTGAACATGTTAATACCTTTCAAAGGAGACACCATCTTTAGCAAGATATTGCTATTCAGCATAGTAATACTGGAAACACAAGCTCCCTTTTGCTATTGTATTATTTTCTCTTCTAAAGCTCAAAGAATTCAGTGCCCATAAGCAGATTCTGATCTTTCATCTTTCTTTTGCCTTCCTTTTTTTTTTTCCTTCAGTTTGAACAGTTAAGTTATTTTGGAACACAGTGGAAGACCCACTTGTGTTTGAAGAAGCTACAACTCTTCTTGTGTTTCATTTAAAAGAAATGAAGTCATTTATTTTATATAAATGAATGAAGCAAAGAGTTCTGACTTTCTCAACAAGCACTTATCCAATTCCCTTATTCTCAAAGGAAACATTTTGCTTGGGGACAAAAAAACCCTCTCATCTGATGGTGAGAAAGTGTATGCATTGGCAATATTGCTCCTGAAATAAACTCAAACCAATACTGCAATTCTGGTAAAGGAAGAAGCAGCAATTTAGGGTAAAATCTCCTCCTACACCATCTTGAAAAAAGCTTCTTATTTCCAAGATGGAAATTAACTCTATGAGTGAAACAATGAAAAGAAAGGATTTTTTTCCAATTCCTTCCTAAATGAAACTTTTAATATGGAAATATTTTATTTCAGTGAGCTCTGATAATTTAATTCAGTTGAAATGAAACTTTCTATCATACTTCTCCCATAATACATTGGAAATTTTTACTCTGTTCCAGACTGGAAATGCTTTTTAAAAATCAAAAATGGAAATAGTGCCTTTGGAAAATATCTAGATGAAACACAGTAATTTTTTTTTTTTACAAATAGTATTCCAGCCATAACCATCTGGGAGATTCCATAGATCGGCTTCATTGTCCCATCTTATAATTTCATTAAAAATAGTATTTATGGCTAATTCACCATTTGATGTAATCTACCTAAAAACTGTTTTAAGAACTTTGTCAAATATCTTACAGGAGGTGGCAGGATTCACAGCCTCTTTATATATGTATTTACATTTCTTTTGTCTCCTTCAGGAGCCACAATAGCAAGTCTCAAAAGCCAGTAAATGGCAATCCAAAAAAACCCTGAGTAGTATATACAAAAAAGGCATCCATGTACTTCTGTCAGGAGCTTTGATCACAGAAAAGAGGGGTGAGGGAGAATTGAAGAGCAAAAAATAAAAAAGAGAAGATATTAAAGAAAGAACATATGTCTATGTCACAGGAAAAAGGTAATTTGGAGAACAGTGTATCATGGCAGCAGCTGGCGCATCAAGCAACACCTTACATTTCATCTGCCTGTATTTTAAGAGTATGTGACCAATATACATGTATCTTCAGCATTTATAAAATACATGGCAATAAGGTTAACCAGGGTGCTGTGACTGTGAAATACTGTTCTAAAAAAGTATGATGTCACATGAGTGTAATGGACATCTCTGAAAGATTATCTTGGTATCTTCCAAATGGCCTTTCTATTAAAAAATGGGTTTGATGTAGACTCATGAAGAGATTTGCACAGACCATAATAAGAAGCAGAAGTATATCACGTAAAAATCAGAAATGGACAAATGAATCAAATTAAGGTTTGGAGCCTGAACAAGGGATCAGTTGAACAACACAATGAGATCACAACTGGCTATCGAAAAGGTAATGTCTCCATGGGAAGGTTTTCATAATAACACTGTTTCCAGAATGCCTTGGTAAATTACACTAGTCCTAATATGGCGTCACCAATTTAAATCTTTTCTTCTATTTCCTCTTCCTAAACTATTTTAAAATGTAAACAAATTCTCTGTTTTGATTCCCCATTCAATGTGAAATATGAAGGATTACTAATAGTAATTTGAAAAAACAAACCAGCAGATTATTTTTCCCTTTATTGGACAAAAACATCTAATGAATAACTTTCCCTTCTAAAAACTCATAAAATAGATCATATGAACCTAATCTTTGACTAAATGTTTTTATCTTAAATGGTTATTAGCCTTTAGACCATATTAACTTTTGGTTATTGTAGAACAGACTCAGACCATTTATCTTTTGTGTAAGAAAGATTCTGAACCTACACCACTAAGTTTCATGCCCTAACTCAGCTAAATGAAGACATTCCTATTGATATCCATTTTTCAAGATAACAAATAACCAGTAAGTAATAAATCTGAATCCAAAGAAAACCTAACTCTTCCTACTGAGTATCTTCTTAATGTAAAATTGGACCAGCACAGAAAAACCTGACATCTTTCTTCTCTTCACAATGTCACATATAGAGATTTTCTGATTATACATCCAGGTGCAACAATTATTGAGCAGTCTTCATCATTTTAGGCACAGAAACACTAGCCAAAGAAAACGATGCAAAATCTTTGAATACCATCAGAGGTCTACTAAACATTTAGCAGTTAAAGATTATAAAATAATTCCTGTATTAGAACAAGGGTGAGATTTACTTGCCCAAATTAGATTGGTAGAAGTTGAATGTATGAGTCTGCATAGGTCTCTTTAAAGAGGTTCTCTTTACTGAAGAGAACATCTCAGATTCTCTTTAAACTCTGAAGATGATCACATAATAGAACTCCAGAAGTTCTCTTAAATGCTAAACCTGCAGAAGATAATTTATCTTTTTCTAAGATAGGCCTCCAAGACAGTTGAGTGTGGGGTACTTATTTCAACAGGGATACTTATTTCTCTCCACTGGCTATTAAAAAGAAAAGCCCGGGCAATGACTTTTTAGATATCTAAACTGGTAAGATGAATGCCAAACTAGGACAAGAATTCATAACTCATTCCAATCCAACCCAAAAATTCAGTGTAGTTAATATCCTCCAATCAGCCTCACAGAGCTTCTTGTAGCATGTCAGAAATCCTGCACCAATTAAAAAAATAATGCACCAATTAAAAAAAAAAATGAGGAAAAAACAAATAATAGATGATCTAAATGATGGAATAAAACCATGTATTTTGTGACCTTACCAAAGGGACTCTTCCTACTAGCAGAGATTCAGTTTCATTATGTAGGGCCTTCACATTGACAGCTATCTCCATGGCAGTGTTTCTGGTAAGGCTCTGGGGAATAAGAAGCATAGAAGTTATTTGACGTGATGCCAGTCAAACTGAGAATAAGTACTTTGGACTTACAGCACAGATCTTAAGCGTCTTTTAGGAGAAATACATCAAATTAGCTCTACACTGACAACTTCTTCAGCACTGAGAACAGAAAACAAAAATGTAGTATCTATTTTCCACAACTTCATTTAATATGACCTTATACAATCCTGAAGGTCATCACCTCTGAGATGAATCCACAATTTTTATGGATGACAAAGGCCAGCAGAAAAGTTGTGGGGCCCATTTAACGACTGTTGATTTAAATTGTTGACCTTACCTTTAGCAGAAGTAAGCTGCTAGCCATGTTTTAAGAAACAAAGCTTAATTAATATATCTGCCATATATAAATTTAGGTTAGATATAGACAGCCTTTACCTAATTGATCTTTTTTTAGGTCCAGTTCTTGGAAACACCCATATTGTCTAGTGTGATGAGAGAAACCAGAAAACTCATTTCCCCTCAACCCCCTTTGCATTCATTGCACAGCACTTGGATAACAATTAAGCATGAAAATTTCTACAAACACATTGGCAAGAATTGACCTGCATGAAGGAAGAGCATTTGTTCTGCTTTCATCATGTCTCCACCCTGTGTCTGGGGAGTCATCTGCAAGCAGATGTGGGCTTACTTTACCTACTGTTTTTGCTGTTTGCTGACTCAAGTTTGGTTTATTCATGCTTAGAGCTACATTAGTACACCATCTCACTTAAATTCACAGGCACTGCTCCATCACTTCAGGATGAGCACCCCTGGACTTCTATCAGGTAGTGCAAATTCTTTACTGCTTCCAAAAGGCAACAGACATACTCTTACTGTGCCCTTGATCCAAACCCCATACCTCCCTTTCAACTGCTCATTTTCTCCTGCAACAACACTTGGAAGGTCCACATTTTAAGTGTCATTAATGTCCATTTCTAATGTCTAGCATTCACAAAAGACAGTATCAGCTGAGGAGGACCCTGATGAAAGCAGAAACTGCATCATCTTCTGCCTTCTCAGATATCATATTGATCTAACACCAGGAGGGGACTCACCTCTTTAATACTCCTTTGTAAAAAGGCAGTTCTCCTAGCTCCCATTCCTGGTATTATTAATAAATTTCAGAATAATTGAGTGTGATCTCTACCAAATTCATCAGCTATGGGGTGTTTCCTTATCCATGTGAAGAGCTGAGACTCCCTGCTGCTCTATACAGAGCAGCACTTTCAGAATCTAAAGTGACTCTCCCTTTTCAATCACCTTAGAAAAAGTGGCAAAAAAGGGGGGAAGATAAACCATCCATACATCTGTTAAGCAATTTCATTTAAATTTGAGCATGTGTATGTATATTTAAGAGTCTCGTTTATCAAAAACTTTAAGAATTATCATCCAACTTAAACAGGGAGTACAATACAGCTCCTGTGTCATGAACTTATGCACAGATATTATACCTTATTTACTTATACATAAATCTCTGATCTTCCTTTACCTCAGGAAACCGTGGGTTGGCTTTATTTAATGCATGTGAACATGCATTAACAGCATGAGCAAGCTCCTGCTCCAAGAGGCCATGTATTTTTGCTGCTTCACAGATCCTACAAAAATATGAAACAAGAGAAAAATATTTCTTACTTTTTTTAAAGGATAATTGTTAAGAGTACACAACCTCAGCAGACGAGGTTGTGTACAAAGGTATGTTTCACAAAACACTTTAAAAAACATAGTCCTTTATAACAAAAGTTGAAATACAAGTTTCTCTTCAAACAATGCAGCACCTTATATAAATGATATCCATAACTATGAAATACCAGGACATATTTATTTTATATATTTTTTTTATATAAGTATTTGTCTTAAAAACACAAATACTATGCAAAAATTCTACAAAAAAATGCTGAGGCTCTTAATTCAAATAAACTATAGAGGAAAATCCTAGCACACTAGTGTAACTAATTTAAATTTATCTTGGAAACTATTCTATCTATTTCACAAGGCATATCCTTCAGATATGACACTAAAATTGCCTGCAATCATTTGAGTTTATGGGAGGTCCAGCTGTAATTACAATCTCAGGGCCATCTCTAGAACAGCAAAGTTTTTAAGCTGTCTTGACTAAACTTCAGTTTAGTAATTTATAACCTAAATTATTCTTCTATGTCTACCTAAGTCACTGGCACACTGTAAAAAGAACATGTAGTTCTTCAATTCCTTTCTTATAATATCAGTACAATTCAAAGGAGACTCCAAGAATTTATTTTGATGCTTAAGATAATTTATTATTGTGACGAACGGAATAGCAGCTTTATAAAATGTTCTGACTTGAAAAAAAAATGCTTATCCTAAAAAAACATAGGGTTGGTTTTTTTCCTGTGAAAATTGAAGTGTCTTCTTTAATAAAGTATTTGCATCTCAGGAAGACAGTAGTTCTTGAAAATAAGTAAGGCTGTGGGATCAGTTTATACCATCAGCTCACTATCATCTCAACCCTAACAAATTTCTGAAGTGTCCAGGAGCACAGAGATGAGGATTTTGAGCATTAGGAATGAAATAGAAAGCTGCGGTAACAGTGAATGAGTGGATTAATGCAAAAAGAAATGAAAATTTTATCTGGGACTTTGGTCTCCTTGAACGTTGATATGTTAACCTTTTACTTGTAAAATATTTTAAGAATACTTTCAGGTTTATTGAAACATGCTCCTCTTTGTATTTGTGAATAACAAGGCTTTAAGAAAAAATAAGATCAGGAGAAGTTGAGGTCAGGTGGATACACCTACACTGTTGACTTCTAAAGTTGACTCCAAAGTGTGTTATTTTCAATAAATATAGTTTTGCTTGTGCATAAAACTAGAAGTTTCAATCAAAAGCCTCTCTTCAAATAAGCTTTCTAGTTTTCCATTTATATTGCTGCTTTTCACAACCAAAATGATACATAAACACACAAAACTAAAATTGCAGAAATACATAACAAAAGCATACATAAACAAGTTAAGCCTTAAAAAATATATTAAATTTAGTAAATAAAATAACTGATAAAGTGGGAACTAAACATTAAACAAAACCCAGGGAAAATGTTAACTTCCATATCTATGTATGCATTTGCAAGAATAATTCATCTTGGTGCCTAAGTTGCCCATCAAAACTTATATAATTTTACTCTACCTGGTAATCAGTTCTTCTGCAGCTTGTGAGCACAGTTGGATCTGTGCAACTTCTTCTTCTGTAGCCAACTCAACAGCCTGCTGAGGATACAAGGGTGATCGAATGACAGGTTTACAGGAATCATACTTCTGTTTGTCTTCCCAAGACTTCAGGGTGTTTTCAAAGGCCTATGGAAAATAAATTACACATTCAGTTCACAGCATTTGGAGTATTTTTACTTATTTAAAAAATAATTTTATATTTTAGATTAATTTTAATTTCTATAAAATTTTAGCTAACATTAATTTAACAAGAAACAAAACCTTTTAAATTTAATTTTAATTTTATATAAAGGGAGGAAGGGAGGAAGAGAGGGGAGGATATATGAAATTTTGACCATTCCTTGACCATTAATAAGAACACAGGAAGAGCACTAATAAAACTGATAAAAGCTAACAAAGCTTTGTGCCTTATACAAAAGAACAATTCTCTATCCGGCTTATTATAGAAATTATATAACTGTAAGTAATTATACAAGTTACATAAATAGTTATAAAACATTTTTATAAGCACCATTTTGTTCATGTTATAACAATCAAATTATTACAGAGACCGATGTTAACAACAGTATTTCATAACATTTTCTGCTACATACTCTGTCTCGTGTTAGCATCTGCGCTCTGTTTTTATGTATGATCTTAATAACTCCTGGGGGCTGGATCCATGCCTCTCCATCGACTTGCACTGGAACCCCTTCATCACCAAGTATGGTGATCTTTACTGACCGACACTGGAAAAGAACAAACACATTATTTTACAGAGCAATAAATACTAATGAAGCTGACAGGCCACCTGAAATATGTTGATTACGAGGAGCTGTGGCTTCCCTCCAGGACGAAGCACTTTTATACCTCATTCATCATTGAAGACAATTCATTACCCGTTAAAATTAAAACAATGTCAGTGTTTTATTAACGCGTAGGATGGTGGTCATCAAGAGTACCGCCACTTGCCAGCATCCCAAACTGCTGCCAACTGTGTTGCGTGCCTTCAAGTAAGACACAAACCTGAGCTATCCTGTGGTGTTGCAGTTTGATGACTCTTGAAACTGCCATCTGCATGCTGCCAAACACCGCAACAACTTCTAAGATTTTATCATCGAACGACGGAGCTCCAAATATCTGAAAGGAAAAGGAAATATTCCATTTCTGATGGTAAATCAAGTGCTTAGATTGCAAGCTCAACGAAACACAGATTCATTTACAGATTCATTTTCAACTTTTAAATGCTCTAGTGTATTTACTGTAGAATAACTACACTGTCTCTCAAAAGTCACAGAAGTCAGATAGCATGGACAGTAGGCAACTATTGTTTTAAAACACCAATGCTAATAGCGTTTCAAATATCTGAATGATGAGGCATATCCTTATATAGGAAGGAGGGCATGTTCCAGTGTGCAGACTAAGAAATGTTTTTCAAGGCAAGATGAAAGGCTAATTCAAATCTCTGCTCAGTTAATATACTTAATATCTAATAAGTTCTTGAAGTTAAGAGGAGCAATGGTGTCTTTTTTCTCAGAAGTGCATATCTTCTTTCATGTTGAATTCTCTGGAAACCAACCAGGCCGAGTTGACGCTTGGCTTTGTTAAGCACAGCTTTCATGTTGAAGAGGATCTTGTTTGCACTGTACACAATTATCCACTCTAAATATGAAAACCACTTTTCTATGGAACAAACGTCCTGATATCCAACCAAGACATTGAATTTCCATGAGCTTACACAAAGCACAGGAAGTCTCATGTGTGTCATTGCCCCCTGGTGTCCTGCAGGGGAATTCAGCCACACCACAGGACAAGTCTTAGGCTGGAGTTCAACTGGGTCTGGCAGGAGATACCAATTAAGGTCACTTGGAGCATGACCATTTCATCCTGATATGCAATAGGGAGCAGCGAGGGAGAAAAATTAGCAGAAGAAATCACTGCAGTAAGAGTTTAAGAGGTAGAGAGATGACCTCTCTGAGTGGTACTTGGACTACCTCAGTTGGCAACTTGGGCAGAGTAAGCCGCATTAGAAACACCTGAGACCAGATTGGAGAAAATCCTTGAAAGGAGCTCAGAAGCCACAACTAGTTGGGTCCCAGATCCTGATAGAGGACTTCCTGAAGGTGAAGAATAAGAGGGTGCAAATCCAGAACTGTATAATTCAGGTTGTGTCTGCAGCAATGGCTCAGGGAGAGAGAGGATGGGCAACAGAGTGAGGGACTTTGGTCCCTGGTACCCAAAAGGCCAGCGGGAGCCTTCACTCCAGTGCGGTGAGTGGTGGCTTTGGACAGAAGGCTGAGGAGGTCTTCTCAGGGAAAGGCCTGCACAGCACAGTTGCCACAGTTTTGTGCCACATCCAGGTAGCACTTCTCTTTGGAGCATCCCAGGATTGCACAGATAGATCTTGGACAGGTGTCAAAGAACAAAAATGCAATTTTACTGGGTCTAAAGTGTTTTGAAGTAAAAGGCTTCTTTATCTGCATTTTTTCAATTTCCATGGAAATGTTTCCATTTTCACACGGGGATGCGAAAATCTCGAAAAGAGCAAAGACAGCGATTCTGTTATTCCAAGATAAAAAGTCTGGACAGTCCTCGATCCAGCTTTAACAAGTATAAGGGACATCTACAGGGCTAGTTCTGCAGGAATTCAGAAAAAATAGTTGTAAAATCTCATGTATTTTGTGCTTCCATTTTAGGAAAAGGGTGGGCAAATCACAACACAGTCTGTTGTGTCTCTCCACCAGTTAAAATATATCTGTACTGAAAACCAACCATACTTATTTTTTTTTAAGTAAAGACAAACAAATCCTTGTGTGTCAACATTTAAGAAACAGTTCCCTCCTTTCCTGTTGTTGTGGTTCCAGCCCATCTTCTGGACACCAAAAAAGCATGCCTAAACAAGCCCAGCTCAAGTCAGTCAGCATGTGGCCACCCTGCTTGGCTCACTGATGTTTTGGGAATATCTGCAGCTGTCAAAGGAAACATCTTGCTTTTGTCCAGATAAGCAGAAACACCAGCACTTCACACCACCACCTCAGATGACCACTCAAGAGTACACCAAGGCAGTGAATTATGCTCCTAACTCGGTCCACAACAACTATGTAATTTTGCTGGTACATCTGATCACCAGACGACTAAGAATATCAGTAAAACACACACATTTGCTGTATGCCAGTATAAGACAGATCTTCTGTCTCAGTGAGGCAGTCCAGGGAGAAAAATAAACTCCAAAACAGGAGCTGAGCAGATGTTAGAGATGCTTTCAAGTTATGGAGTAGATATCCATAGCCAAATATAAACATAACTGCCATCCTCTAACATATACCAACAATAACAAAAGGACATCAAAACATGCTTAAATATTTTTGTGACTTTTATATATGTGTGTGTGTGTGTATATTCATTTATAAAGCAAAGGATAATAACTCACAAGAAACCAAATGCATTAAGCATTTTAGCAAAAAAAATCCTGGATTGTCTACATTAAAATCACAGGTTCATTTGAAACTGCAGTTTCAGGTGATGCAGACCTTACTCACACTAAATCAGTTCACGCAGAACAGGGATAATCTGCTAGTAATTAAAATTGCTTCTCTGTGATGAAGTGGACGGCAGCAGTAATAGTGCTGCAATTTGTAAGACATTTAGGTATCCACGTAGTGTCACATTTCTTAGGAGATGTGAGGAAGAAGGGCAAAAAAGGTGTCTTAAATATTTTAGAAGAATTGAAGAAGCTCATTGAAGATAATATTTAAAAGCCAAGATTACTACCCCCACTAAATTATCAGTCACAAGTGCATCAGTCCTCATTTTCTCAATCATCATCCCTTAGAATCCAAAGATGTTTGAAAAACAAAAGGAAAATTCAGGTATAAACCACGAGTGATTATCCATATCTGCCTTTCTTATTGTTAGAATAGCCTTATTTACAGATATAGAGAGACAGATATATAGAGACAAACTGTTTGTGTCTCTGTTTATAAAATTAGTTTCTAACAACACTCATCGAGTCATTTAAAAAAATATTATTAAGCCTTATTATGAACATTTTCATCTAATGGACACGACAGAAACCAATAATGAAAAATCATAGGGTATATCTCCAATTAAAACATCAACAAGATGATACAATTAAAACTGAAACAGCCTCTCTGAATAAGAGTTGCTATCCAAACTATATGCTACTAATATTAAAATTAAATGAGAAGAGCAGTTCATGCTCTTTATTGCTTGTTTTGCCCAGTAGATTACTTCTTTTTAATGGTACTCACATCATCTTCTTTGGTTCCACCCCAGAAATTAGTCCCACCAGCATAGCTGGGAATGTTGAGCACAGCTATGCCCTGCAGACTGGGAAGGGGGATGTACTGTCCATCACACTGTAATGGATAAAAGCTCATTCAGTATATAAATAATGGGATAAAAGAAATCAGTCATTTTTAATACATGAAGATTCAACAGAGCTGTCAGGGGAGGATGGAGTCACTAGTAGCTTGACACAAGCCAATTCCACCCCTACTGTGAAGACTCTCTAATAAAAACATCCCCAATAATTTTTGCAGAGCTGAAGAAACACTAGCATCAGGAGAAGAGGTAACAGGCACAAACATGAACATAAGAAGTTCCATCTAAACATGAGGAGGAACTTCTTAACTTTGAGGGTGGCAGAGCACTGGAACAAGCTGCCCAGGGAGGTGGTGGAGTCTGTCTCTGAAGACGTCCAAAACCCGCCTAGACACATTCCTGTGCAACCTGCTCTAGCGGACCTGCTTTGGTAGGGGGGTTGGACTAGATGATCTCCAGAGGTCCCTTCCAACCTCATATCATTCTGTGATTCTGTGATCTACAGCAAAGGTGTTACGTGACTCTTCACAGGGCCACAAGTATGGATCTGAAGCAAGTTGGAACTGTAAGGTCATAAATGCTGGATGCAGGAGTCACTGTGGGGATCACGAATTTGCAAGTGAGGCTGCCTTTAAAGAAGGTTACTGCAAGATACCAGTCCCGAAGAAGGACCTAAAAATTATAAAAATGTAATAGAAATCCTCAAGAAATAAGGACAAAGTCTAGCAATTTTATCAGGAGGAGAAAGAGATGCAAAATTATGTCCAGAATGTGCTTAGTGCTCTCTTTTTATGATTTAATCTCAGCAACAATACAGAATTTAACATTTTGATCAAAATGTGACAGCATCCAAAATATGCCATGATTTTAATAGATACTGCAAACCCATTTGTATTATAGTAGGGGTCTGTCTCCATTTCCTGTAATTGATATTTTTAATTTTCCAATGCCATTCACCTCATCACACATCTTTGCATAAGGCTAATATTATGCAAGGCAATACTAAATATAAAATTTCTGCTCGCTGGTTTACTTCCAGAAATATTAAAAAATAATTATGGAAAGATCAGATCGGAATGCCTTATTGAATCATATTTGAATCTTATTCAAAAGATCCTTAAATTAGAATTCTATCTGCAGCACACATAACATCCTTTCCTGTCATTACATTTGCTAATTACTGCCTAATTCCTTGATAATTACTCAGTCCTTAAATATAATAATATTTATTTATATAATAAATATATATAATATATATATTAAATATATATAAATATATATAATAAAATAACAGCAATCTGCTGCTATCAGACAAAATCCTCCTAAATCTCAGAGGTGTGAGAAAGAGTTCCAGTAATTTAAAATTATTCTTTCAGCTTAAAAAGTGATCTTCTTATAAATATCGTGAACTTCCATATGAAATACTTGGCATGAAGTAAAAAGAGAAATTACGTATGTTCTCTCTCAAAATCCAGTCTAGATATTCTTTGGGTGAAAATTACTGTAACCATCTCAGACTCTTTCTGCATTTGCTAATTATTTTTATCTCCTGTAAGTTTCCAGTATAGTGAATAAGACTTAGATTTCATGTTAGAACTTAAAAAAAAAAACAACACAAAATAACCATGTTTAGATAATTTACACTGCATTTTTGTGGCTTTGATAATATCTTGCTTCTTTTGTGTGACTGTCCCCAACATCTATTACAGATAGTCTCTACAGGTGTAGTTGGGGCTTCTTGTGATGCACATCCAGAATCTCCCCTCTTTTGTCAGGAATTTTGACTAAGATCATCTGTGTGCTCTACCTTTATGGGTGATCAAGCTCTCTCCAGGTTTAAAATGAACCTGGAGGTTCTCTTTCATTCTGTTTAGTGTATGTTCACTTCATGTAAGAGTTTTCACTTCTTACACAGCACATTTTTACACGGTGCCTTTGAGATCAGCTTGGGGTGACACAAGAGCTCTAAAAGGTTTCAAGAGGAAGCCCAAATTCTTCCCTACACATTGTGCAAGGCAAAATACTCATTCTGCCCACAAATATAAAATTTACCTCAAGTTGAACTTTTTGTTCTAAGTTCTTGTAAGTTCTCTGCAGTAGCTCTTTTGTGCCAAGAACTCCATACCACATCATGTTTTTCGTCCGACTTCTGAAAAGAGGTAAGACAAGATTCATATATTGAAATACACACACAGTGTTCTGTATTTGTAGGATGAGAAAAAGTTAAGAAATTTAAATAAAGAGATAAGGAAAAGAAAATAATGGAAATGTCTTTGCTCTGGTACTGGCAATTATATTACCTGCACTTTTCGGGGTGCTCTTCTCGCTTGTTATTAAATTCTAGTGAAATTTTTGCATCTAACCCAATTCCAAAGTAGTTGTTCATGACACATTTTTCTGAATAGCCCTCCCTGTTAGAATAAAAGAGATAATTAGGTGTACATTTGTACAGTACCTGGACACACAGAGCTTTGGCCAAGATTGTGGTTATTCTCAGAACAGATAGATCAACCAAGAGATGTCCAGAGGCATTACCTCTGAATCTCCCTGAGGAAACCCAAGGGCTGTCAAAGAGACAGACTTGCTGCTAGCTTCTTTGCAAGTTATTTCCTGTAGGACAAAGAAGAAACTCTAGCACATCCCCATCGTAGCACCAGCTCCTCCATACAAAAATTAACAGTGGACTATGAGGAAAAAAGCTGCCCCCTACACGGTTCCGAGACAGGAGGACCACACTGGGCCAAGCACCCAGGCTGTGTTTAGACGTGTTGGTGCTCGATCTTTGGCTGATGCTGCCTAACTCAGCTTTGTCTTAGAGGAGTTTTGGCCCACAACCCAGATGCCATCCTTAAGTCTCTGCCAATGCTACACCCAGTTCTTTTCCCACCTCACTGCTCCAGTCCTTAAGGGAACTCTCTTCTTCTTCCACTACAAAGTGCCCAGACCTGCTTCAACATCATGCTGGTGGCTGAGCTTGTGTTCACATCAGTGGTTTGAGTAGGAAAACCCAGCTCTAAAGGACTGCTGTCCTCCTCCTCTCAAAGGCAATGAGCAAGGGATAAGCGAGCAAATGTCTCCTGTCATTCTGGTGCTGCAAGACAATTCTGCACTACTCAAAACTAAAAGTGCACTGTCTATTCAAACTTTGAGGTCTACTGCCAAAAGGGAGAGTAAAACAGAATTTTGCAATGAACAAAAATTACAAAAAAAAAAAAAAGCTTAAGTAAAGCAAACTAAAGCAAAATGTCAAATTTGGGAAAAAAATTAAATAATTCTTACAGTGAATCTGGATCCGGGTCAATAAACGGCGTAGCACCAAATGGATCGATGTTTGCTAGCAACATTTTGCTAATAATTGAACTTCCTGCAATAGAAGCAGCTAGACCAGCCCTCAAACCTGATTTAAAGAAAAAAAAGAAACAAAATAGAAAAAAATAACAAAAAAACTCAATTTGTACTTGATAAACAGAGAAACATACATTGTCTTAATATAAACCACATACTGAGAGACAAAATATTCATTAAATCCAGATAGGGAACGAGATGGTGTTTCTATCTCAGTTTTTCCCTACATTGGTTATCTTTTCAGGTGTCTGGCTCTCTTGAGCAGACAGGCAGCTCTGCTGTGGTGTGGTGAGCAGCTCTTCAGCTACCACCATTCAGAAAAAAAAAAAAACCAAAGAAAATTCATGATTTCAGTCCAATGCTCACTGTCTGGCATAGTAACCAAATGTGTGATAATATTTAGCTTTTTATTTAGTTTAATTTTCACCTCCAAACTGTCCATGATTTTTCTTTGGTCCTTTCCTTTGTACATATTCCTAATATTTTTACAACTGGAAGAGTCATAGTTTACTTAATTTGTGGAAAGGCCAGAGCCTTGCCATAGAATCACAGAATCATAGAATGGTTCAAGTTGGAAGGGACCTTAAAGATCATGTAGGTCCAAACCCCCTACCGTGGGCAGGGACACCTCCCACTAGAGCAGGTGGTGATGCCTACCTTTGATTTACATTGAAGTCACTCTGCAAAACTGTGTAATGCACATAAACAAAGAAAAGTACCTACAGAAATTGACCTAAAGAAAAAATGCAGGCTCAGTGCCATTATGTTTTAACTATACTATTGAAGCTAATTAAAACAGTGTTTTACGGCTGCTCCCTACTATTAATTGCATTTGGATGAGAACAGATTTTTTTCAGCTGTTAATTGCATTTGGATAAGAAGAGATTTATTTTTTTTTCTACTGGTTTTACTGCATGGCAGCTTTGTGTAGTTTCAGTTATCCATTTCCTGAGAGGCATCTACAGACATCTCTTATGCAGAGGGCTGACCTTCACACGACTCTGTCTCTCAGCTGCTTCATAGCCTTTACTGAGTAGAATGAATGAGTTGAGAGTACAGATGGATGAAAAATTCTTCGTGAGCTGTCAATGTGCACTTGCAGCCCAGAAAGCCAACTGTATCCTGGGCTGCATAAAAAGTTCTGTGGCCACCAGGTCAAGGAAGGTGATTCTTCCCCTCTGCTCTGCTCTGGTGAGACCTCACCTGGAGTACTGCGTCCAACTCTAGAGCCCTCAGCACAGGAAAGAATGGACCTGTTGAAATGGGTCCAGAGGAGGGTCCCGAAAATGATCAGAGGGACGGAGCACCTCTCCTGTGAAGACAGGCTGAGAGAGTTGGGGCTGCTCAGCCTGGAGAAGAGAAGGCTCTGGGGAGACCTTATTGAGGCCTTTCAAAATATAGAGGGGGCTTATAAGAAAGAGTGAAAGACTTTTTACCAAGGACAAGGGGCAAGGACTTTAAACTGAAAGATGGTAGGTTTATATTGGACATAAGGAAGAAACTTTTTACAATGAGGGTGGTGAAATACTGGCATGGGTTGCCCCAAGAAACTGTGGATGCCCCATCATAGGAAGTGTTCAACATCAGGACAGGTCTTTGCACAACCTGATCTAGTGAAAGACATGCCTTTCAGAGGGTTGGACTCAATGATCTGTAGAGGTGCCTTCCAACCCAAGGCACTCTGTGAGTCTATGATTCTAAGATCCTGAATTTCTTTTTTCACCTTCCAGAATCAAATGCAACACTTCTGCTGTGTCTGGTGTGATGCCAAACAATCAGGAACCCCCTATGTTAGTTTGTATTTTCTGCTATATGATCCAACACAAAGATATGTGTATCGGTTCAAATAAATTCAGGGCTTCTGGCATAAAGTAAAAATTATTTGACAACAAGCAGGGGAACAGAAAGCTGTATTAAAGTAGTGTAAGGAACAATGGGTTTCAGAATCATAATTACCTGGGCAGATAATCCTAGTGTTAAGCACTGGGAGGTTTTCTTTGCTTGCAGCCAAAGCTGGAGCAGAGAAAGAGCCAGTCTGAGACTGGATACCTCGGCTTGTACGTCGATCTGGAGATCTTGGTGCAGTTTTACCTGTGCAGAAGTAGTAAAAGTAAGAGCACTAATTAGACCTATTATGGCATTACCAAATACATTTAGTTTCCTGGCAGAACTTGCTTCATGCAGACTGAGAGAATGTGACGGTGCCTTCTTTAGCCTGGGGAAGTTAATCTTTGTGAAATTCAGCCCCATCAGATGTAGCCAGAAATTAGTGCCCCAGGGAAGAAAGTCTGGGCATTACCAAATGCTTTGCTAGAGTATTTTCATGTGCATGTGGAAAGCTTTTGCACACCAGACGATCATAGACAGACATTTCTTGGCTACCGCTGCTCCAAATTATCTCACATGTTAAAACTACTTCAGCTGATGACAACTTCAGCCTTGATCACATGAAGAAGCTCAGAACAAAAACTGAAATTATTTCAAAGTGATCTGATCTATTCCTCTCAAAATCTGAAAACTAATTTCACAAAAATAGAATGATTAGGACTAGCACCAAGAAAGCAGAAGACAAAAATCACCAGGAATGTAGTGGGAAGGATAAAATACACCCTTTTATGTGGCAGGAGGGGGACAGATCAGTTCACGTCAACCATGATAGCTCAGCCTGAGAGTAACGTGGGTGTACTGTCTGAAGACATTAACAGAAAGCAAATGCAGAGTGGGAAAATCTAGACTAAAAGATAACAAGAACCAAGGGTTAGAAATGGTGTTCAAATAAATTCTGGACAGGATTTGGGCAATCATTTCATTTCTAAGTGATGATAATCTAGCACAGAACAGTCAATGAAATGGCAACCCTCTTGTATTCCAGTCAACCCTTTCTAGATGACTTCCTTACATCAAACTGAAATTATCAGACACAGGACAGCTATAAATGGGTGAAATTTTATGGAATTTTTTATATGAAAAGTCTGACCAAGTGGCTTAATAGCTCCTTCTGACCTTAGTATCTGTATAACAGCCTTAGCAGTTATCACAAAATGCTATAGTATTGCATGATAATACCACAACACAACAAATACACTGTAACATAAAGTTACAAAATGAAAAGAAAGAATAAATGCAAGTGATATCTGACAAGGATTATTAAATATTTAGTTGAAGGTAATTAACATATGGAAAATATTATCTTCATCAAATGACCAGGAAGATCCTCAGAGGGTAAAATATAATATTCAGAACAAAATTAGCATTCATTTTTCATAATGCTACTGAAAAATTCACAGTGCTATTCACACAGTCTGTTCTCTCTGTACTTGGGAACAAGGCAGTTATATTAAATAGGAAAATCAACAGAGCAGCTGCTCTTTATTTGATGAATGAGGCTCATGGGGATAACTGCAATAAAGATAAACTTCTGCTGTTCATGCTCTGATAAAAACAACAGAGCCCTAATGAGTAAAACTGATGTTTCCTTGCAGATAATTGAATTCATGTTTCGTGCTTTGTCCCTAAACACCCATCTTCCACTGACAGCATTAATATGCACTTTATTTCACACATATCAGATGTATGGAGAATAATACAGCTCCTCAATAAACGCAGAAATTGTATCACCAAAGAGCAAGGGATTTATGTATATTTCTACATTCACAGGTGTATATTTTTATTATGTATTTATGGCAGCAGGATTGAGTCATCCATAAGGCCAGCATCCTCCATGAGCTACTACTGAAACTGGACAACCAACAAGCATTGATTCCTATAACCAAGGGAAAAGGAGAGGGGCCAATGACTTCCACTTCATAGAGAAGCCTTAAATATTAATTCTCTCTCTTCCAATAACTCTCTCAAGGGAAGTTCCCAGCTGAGACATCAGGCTTTTGTTGTCAATACAATGAATAAATATGTCTGCTTCACACAATTTGAAACCCCTTAAACAGAAATGACTGATGGATATTCCTAGAATGTTCCCTAAAATGCCTACAACTGAGACATGGTATCCCCACCATTACCTAGGTCCTGGTCCCTACAAAAGTTCATGTAGGAAGGTGAGTGTAAACACTGGATTAAATGCAGGCACTTCTGTCCCCAGCAAATGCCTTCTCAGCTTTGTAAATCTGTTCCAAAAGACTGTTCATCTCATCTCCCGCATTTTTCCCTCAACTTTTATTTGTCCACATCTATTAAAATTTGTGACTAGTTTCCAGTGAAAAAAACATGCTAGTATTTATAATTATGGAGCCAACTATGTTCCATAATACAAGTATAAGACGACAGCATAATTTTGAATTATTGTATTCCCAATTCACTCACTTGATGGGGACTCAAGTTCCTTTGTATCTTCCTCTTTTTCCTCTTCTTTGGATTCATCCAATTCTTTGCTATATTCTGTTGGGGATTGGTTCACTTGTTCTTCAGTATGAGCATTCTGCTCATCCACAACTGCTTATTAAAAAAAAAAAAGTTCCAAGATCTTTAAAGACTATTTGCAAAAATAGAAATCAGCAAAAATCAGCTTCATTTTTTTCTGTAGCTTTAACTTTCAGCTTAAATATATTAATAAAAGATTTCTATTGACAACTGAGTGAAAAAGGATCTAGCAATCCTTTGCCCATTGCTAGAGATTTACTGCCAGAAATTTTCTTTCTGTGGAGTATAATAGTTACAAAAGAAACACACTTGTGTATGTGCACACACGTGCATACATATGTATTCATATATGCAGCCAGAGAGTCACCAGCATCCAAACAAGCTGCATGTCTTTCCCTTGCAGCTTGTAATAAGCATATAATTGTTATCTCCGTAAAAATCAAGCTTTAACGCTGAAAATTTATGCTACTAAAGGCAAAAAAGCCACATCCTTATTCTATCAGTAAGGATCAGAACGTTGCTGATGGGCACCTTTCTCTGCTTGTTCAATGATCTGCCTCACGGCCTTCTTCAAGCTGTTCGCCCGCAGCATTAACTGCTCCCTCGGTTTGAAGAGTTTCTGGGTGGAAGACTTGGAGACACACTCTGCTAATTGCTCTTTACTTTCAGACAAGGATTCTTCACTTGAGAACTCCTCTGCTTCTTCTTCCACGATGGGGGGAGTGATGCCTGGGAGAAGGGGAGCAGCCTGGGCTTCTGTGTGAAGAGCCTGGAGCAATAGGTCTAGTTTCTCATTTAACTCGGTGCACTAAGATAAAGCGGGAAAAGGGTTTAAAATTGTTTAAGTGTTGACATCACTGTCATGTAAAATCCAATCCCAGGTTTAGTATTTCATAATACCAGATTATGAGTAGGTCTGAATGGGTTTTTGCAGATTTTATGACACTCAACCAGAGTAAAGCAATTACAATATTATCATGGAATCATAAGAACATTATTTTACAGAGCAATTTATAATATAAAAAAAACCAAACCCTACACTCAGACTAAAATACCAAACTATGCTAAACTCAGCCTGCCACGTAAGTAAGGTACAGATTAGATCTTAGATCTTACTCCTCTCCCAACAGCCCAGAAAGAACCAGCACAGATTTGCCAAAAATTATGAGTGCTCGGTAACCCAATTTGGCGAGATAACCTATGGGTACGTGCCCAGCTGTTAGACTGAAAACATATGGTTTGGTTTTGGGTTGTTTGGTTGGTTTGGTTGATTTTTTTTGCAACACAGCTGTACATTTAAGCAAGTGAGCAGAGCAAAGAGGTTGAAGCCAGAACCAAATGCTGTCAAACACCTCTACCCCTAACTGAGCAGTTGCTCTCTAGGTACAATGGAAAAGAGCTGATTTTCTGTGCTTAAGGGAAAGGAAACCAACACTGTTTGGCCTTGGAGCAGTAAAAAAGAAAATTAATTTTCTAAGCTGTGCACTGAATAGAAACGTGAACTAGGAACTGCCATTTAAAAAGTACATTTCCTCACTCTGGGATTGTTAGCGATTTTGTTTTCTTCTTTTCTTTTCAGCTCATGTAAATTCTGTGCTTCATACCAAATCCTTCTGTTTGGGGCTTTTTTTTTTTTAATGCTTTTGCAACATGATCTCTACAATTTACAGCTTAAACCATTATTTTTAACACTGTAGTCTCTCTTCCCTTCATTCTCCTATCATATTCCCTCTTCATTATCCCATGTTTTGTCCTGTAGCTAACTCAATCCCTTTCAGAGGAAAATGTAAATCCTAATGCAGAGATTTCCATGCTATGTACATGGAAATGTACATTACCATGTACTTTAACCTTTCTGAAGGAAAAAAGTGTAAACAGAATTTGTAGACATCTTGCAGTTTAAAGACAGTTTGGAAATAAGAGTAGAATTTTAAAGTCACTGGTTGAAATGGAAGCAGAATTGGGCGTCCTGGAGAGGTTTAAAAAAATCAGGCACCCATGAGCTATAACACAAAACCACAACTTTAAACTTGAAAATTGTCATTGTCTTACTTTAATGGCCATGGCATCAGCTTCCTCTGCATTTTCCATCGGTTTTTCATAAGTTTTTCCTATTTTGGCAACGAAATCCTTTACGGTTTCACATAATATTCTTCAGAGAAAAACAGGAGAGGGGAGAAATCAAATGAAATTAAATAGATATGCTTTGAAAATTAAATTCTCGTGGTAATTGGTTTATGTGCATGACAATTGGTTTACATGCATACTGCTATACATGGTTCATGATGGAAACTGTGATCATGCTTGTAAAGCAGATGATGCTCTTTTCCATGGCCTGCCAAATTCAAGCAATAAGCTTTAAAAAAAACCAAACCACTCTTCTTCCCTTTTTATTTAAGCCTTTGCACACACTGTATCTAAGTCTTTCATTTCTAAGAACCAAAACAAACATGACTAGTTTTATTCATTCCCTTGCTAGTACACCTTCTGTGCCAGAGTTGTTAGCAAACTTGCCTGCACTTTGTTAACTTCAAACACAGTCTTGCAAATTCCCACGTGAAGATGGAGCCCAGAAACCACGGAGAAAACCTACTGACTTTAAAGGGGCATTTCTTGGATGACAGCATACGGCCAGACACAGCTCATGCTTTTGAACCCCAGCTGACCCTGAGGCGTAGCTACAGTGGCTGCAATGAATTTGCACTGTGTAAACCAGAGAAAGACTTGGGTTTTATTACCTACACTGCAGACAGACAGCAAACACTAACGAGGTGTGGATAATTGCTTAGTACTGTTCATTTGGTTGAAATTTATTTGACAGAAACTAAATAGATTTAACAAGATACAGACCCAATTTGGAATTTGGAGTAATAATAATACCCTGCAGTTTACTTCTCAACATGTGGTATGTATACTTTAAAAATGAAATTCTATTAACTTACTTTTAGCAGGAAAAAAAAAAAAGAGACATAATGACATTCAGACATATTATTGAAGATACTGTCACTGGTCTTCTGCGTACCACAAAATGTAAGTTTTTTCACAGAGAAAGTACACACAGAAAACTTCTGATTTCAGATGATGTCCATGGTTTGCCAAGTGATTATATCTCATTTTTAAGTGTTTAAGTGTTTTGAGGAAAAAAAAACCTGTTGCCTGAGGCCACAGTTTATTGAATTGATATAGACAAAGCTACCTAGCTGATGCTCTGCTTCCTGTGGGTGAAGTCATTAGTCCTCTTAATGATATGGATTTTCACAAAGCAAAACATAAAAAACTTAACGTGAAGTAGATTGTATATTTGCATTAGTATCAATACATTTCATATTTAAGCTGCATACAGATTTGGAGTGTTTTAAAATCACTCTATATTAATATTATGCGATTTTAAAAAAAATGTTGATGTGTTTAGAATGAAGATATCCATTACAATTATATATCATATAAAATTTTTGCAGACAAAACATCGTCTCTAAAATATATACATCAAGATATATCAAGCCAAGCTAGCTGGGCCAGCCATAAGAAAAATCAGGCTTAGAGAGAAGAAGGTTATTACGTTTAAGATGTTACACAGGGGATTTATCCCACACATCATGCATAAAACCAATCAACTCACTTGGCAGATGATATGACAACTGAGTGCTGATCGGAATTGAGAATTTTTGCAAGATGAGCAGCAACTGAGTCCTCATAAGCAGATATCTGAAAACAGAGAGAAAAGAGACTTAAACCGGTTTCAGCAGTTTAACACCACACTCCAGCAGTTTAAAACTCCAAAAGTAGTTTAAAACCCCTCCAAAACCAGCACGATTTCCATTTCATATCTAATACAAGGACAAGCAGCTGGCAATGAAGATTCTACCTGCACATTGTATTTTATGTACCAGATTTTTAATATTCAAAGTAACACTGCATCTGAGAACTTGATCCACAGCTCTTTTCCTCCTGTAGAGAAAACAGTAAGTTATTTCTAGACTAAAAATAGTCCATGAGGCAGAAGAAAAATCTACTTTTTTTTTAAAGATTTGTAGCAATCTAAATTATTATGATCTAATATCTTGTATTTCTAAAACAAGTGTTTTCCCCAAACTAAGCTGCTCAACTAAAAATAAATCAAAAGTTGCAGTTGTAATTCTGAATTTTCTTTTTATTTTCACACGGGCTCTTACTCCCCAAACACCCCTTCTGACAAAGGCTGCTACGCTCCCATAATGTTATCAAAACCCATCCTTAAGGAGCAAAACAATTAGGGCTTAGTCCCTGCAAGAATGTCTGGGAGAATGTGTGTGTGTGTTGTCCATCTTTTCTTGCACAGAAGAACCATAAATCCTAAAATACTCCGGAAAAGATTCAGAATGGATCAGATTTACATCTTCAGGCACTATACCCTGTCTTAAAATAGGTATGGATCTGACCTCAGTTTTAAGCAAAAATTCTAACCAAATTCCAAATCTGAAGGTTAGAAAACTTCAGATCTGCATTTATTTTTACAGCTTCCTTTAAGAATCTCTTAAAATCTCTTTGTGTGTTTTTGCCCTTGATATGTAGCAGATCGATATAACACTCTTTTTTTCTCCCAAAACCCAGCCTTAGTTGTAGACTGACAACTGACAATAAATCAGTTTTCATTTCAAGGGGAAAACCGATATGTAACCACCCGTAGGAAAGAAAAAAAAAAATGGATACGTACTTTTATTTACTTTTTGAGCTGCACTTTTTGAAACTACACAAAAAACATTAAAATAGAGATTGAACAAGGTACTCAAAAGAAAACAGCCTTCTCCAACTCCGAGTAATGGCAGGTAACTATAGCCTACAAAACCGATTTTCCAAAAAAGAGGTTTTGTATGAGCAGTTCCTTCCATTTTCAGCCAGGAGAGGCTGAAGACAATTTCGAAGACAGAACTAACTAGAAAAAAAATGTGTATTTTTTCCTTTACAAGATGAAGATACCCTTGAAAATTTTAACTGTCCTGCAAAATTAGGGAAGATAAAGCCTTGGTGTGATACTGAAAAAAGAGCTGTGTACAAAGCAACCCCGTAAAAATCCCAGCCAATAGCACCCCAGTCTGTTTGCATCTCTATATCCAGCAAGCTATCTAAGGTGATAAACCCCTTGCCAATTAAAAAAGACTGGATTATTACATTATTCAAGAACCAGCTGATTAATTATTGCTTCTCAAGTGTTTTTAAGCTAAAGTTGGTGTGCATTAACTTTCTAAAGGGACGTATTTTTTTCTCATTTTTAGTTAGACATTTCATGCCAATTAATTTGATTAAAGCATCTCCCTCTGCCTAAAAATCAAAACCTCATGAGACGGTACAAGCACAAGTCTAGTCTGAAAGACAGACTAAGCTTTTCTTTGAGGCCACTTATGATTTTGGGTTCTCTGAAAAAACAAAGAGAAAACTGGGTGCTATCACTTGGTGTAACTCACTTTCAGAAGTTGCAAGAAGATTCTTTCTTTCTTTCTTCTTGCCTTCAAAATACTGAGATTTTTCAATGCTTATTCCAAACGCAAGGTAGCAAAAATTTTGCTTTTACAGATATATAAAAAATAATATTTTCATATATTTGTGTATTTTAATAGTATACATAGTATTGCTATATAATAACACATTATTGTATGTAAAATAATATAAAAATATATTCTTATATAAAATACTGATATATAAGATAATAATATTATATAACAATAATATGCTATATTATATTCTTATATTTGATATAAGAATATATAAGATAGACAGACAGATAGATATAAAATATAGTTTTGAGGAAGAAATTTTTCTGACTGAAGACTCCTCGCCTTCATTCATTTTTAGGAAATAATACAGAACTGGGAACCCTAATTACTTGTGATACACACTATGAACAGACATTAACTCAGCTCAGTTAGCAGATCACGAAACATCTGTTTCTATTTCTCAGGCAGGCACTTCAATTATAAATATTTTCATCCCAGAAGCTCAAATCTAAGTGTATGGAACAACAGCGGTGCAAATTCACCTGACATTCCTCTGACTCTTCTGCAGTCACTGGAAGAATAGAAGTCTTTGCTGGTAATTTCAGTTCATATGACATTATACTCCACCTGAAAGAAACACAACAACTTTAGATTTTCCAGATTATTAGTTTTATCTTTTCTCCAACACGTCAACAATAAAGAAAATTCAGTGTCACACTGACTCTTAAAACAAGCTAATTAAGCATCTTAATTCTTAATTGCATGCCAATTGAATATAGGTGAAATAATTAAGACTAAAAATAATTGGGTTTACTGCTTGGATTTTTTGTTAGTGATTTGATGATGAACCTTCTTTGTGAACAAACCATAAGACATTCAATTCAGGCAACAAAGATTTTCTAGCAAAACATTCCTGGTATAAAAGAATTCATGTAAAAAACTTCGGAAGTCAAAGGAAAACAGAAGTGTTCCTACAGAAAAAGCTCCAAGGTAATATCACCTTTTCATCTCAACTAGGCGAGGGAGGCATGAGAACAAAGCAAATGCTTAAGTATCTTCACTGACATATATATATTTTTGCCTCTGGTAAAGGACAGTACTCTATAGCATGGGTAGTATGAAACCACTGAGAGCAACATCCTTCAAAGCCTGCTGAAAAGAACAGGTAATCACTACAGATGGCCTTGGGAGCAAGTCTAATGAAATTGGAGCAAAAAATGACACTGAGCTCTTTTCAGTACAGAAAAAGACAAACATGATTTCATCTACAAGTATTTCAGAATGCCCAGACCTACAATTACTTCTAAGAATCCGTAACAAGCATTTCTACCCGTATTTTGCTGTAAAATGATCAAGTAGTCTGCAGAAAACTTAAAATAAATAAGGACTCTATTTAATGAAAAAAAAACCTAAATCAAAATCCTCTCTGATCACATTCAAGTGTTTGCAACGAGAGCAAGAACAGAAACACCCATGAGAGAAAGGAACAGAGTAAGTAATACTCCTGCCAAAAACAGAGTGCTACACCTTCATTGGAATGACACGATCATCATCTTCTCAGACTCTTTTGAAATGGGGATTGCTCCTTTGCTTTCTGGATGGAAACCCCACAAAACAAGGAGTGGGAAGATCTCTTGTTTTTTTCACTAGGAAAATGCCTCAAACAGAAATATTAGTAGTGGATCAAGCCAAAGATCCAGCTAGCCCAGCACTTTGTTCACAGCTGATGATGATGAAGGGTGAAAGCACATGATGTGACTCCTCCCCACATCCAAGGACAGAGAGATCAGGGTTTTGAATCTATCCAATTTCTTAATGCTTACAACTTCTTGTAACAGGCAGTTGTGTAGCTTCATCAGTTACAAAATAAACTGTCACCTTCTCTTCATCTTTTGACAACACACTCCCTAGTTTTATCAACTGCTCTCCCCTCTGACTCTTCAGCTTTGTAAGGACATTGAAGAATTGTCCCTGTTAGTGCCTTGGCTTGCCTTATGATTATGACCTGCACCCTAAAAACCCCAACCACTGAAGATTAAATCTCTAAGATGGATTCAGGCCATCAGAAACCCCAACAAATACAATTTGCATCTCGTGGTAAGTCATGTATATGCATGTTTAGGTTTACCTGTCTAACATTTTTGTGCTGGCTCGTTCTAGCTTCTCCAAAATCTGAGGAAGTTGCGTATCATCATCACAGGATCCTCCCCAACCAAGGACACGAGCGAGGTCATTCCCAGTACCAAGGGGTAACACTCCTAACTGACACTGAAACACAACACAGGAGCATATCTACTATTGAAAACCAGAAAGAAGAAAGTACAAACTATTTCCAACGCTTGTTATTATAAGCAATATCTGTTATTTATACAGCTGATGTCTAAAGCTTCTAAATTCAACTCATTCTGTTTACACCAGTGAAAATTTTAATTTAACAGTAACCATTGAGTTTAGCCCATGCACAGAGATATGGAAAAGAATCAAGTCAAGGAAAAATGAGCATACAAAATTAAGTCTAGTCAGTATAACCAAGGAAAGTAAGTATGCACACTTGCCTGTTTGTGCAAGCTCAGCTTATCGATTTCTGACAAGACCCAACCCACGCTTCCATCGCCGCCACACACAAGGATCCTGAAGTTGTCAAACTTCTGAAATAACCGCAACCTGCAGAGAAAACAGGCTGTTAGAGCCAGTTATGTCCATTAGGGAGAGAGCAGTTACATTCATCAGCAACTGTTACAAGAAAATACAGTGCACAGCACCTCCTTTTATTGTTCTGGGATATGTGTATACAACCTTCTACTCAATAAACCTATCTGCATCACATCTATTGCTGCATATTCCACTTACATTGACATTTCTGATAAATAACATGCCAAGTTTTACTTTAAAAAATTCCCTTGATATTGTTTTCAGGATTTTATTAATATTGGGTTGGTTTGTTGGGTTTTTTTAATATTAAAAAAAAAAATCTGAGTTATGAAATTTCAACTTCTCAATGCTTCTCATTTCAGCCAAAAGCACAAGGCACCACGGGGAATTTTTCACGAGAGGAGGTTAAGACAATGACAGGATGTGCTCCACAATATGGGTGGGCTTTTGCCAAGGCATGACTACCTAATTGCAAGGACCGTTGCAGGTAATTACTACACATAAAGTGATCACAACAATATAAGGCAAACACAACTGGTATTTTATGTCAAATCCTTAAAGCTGTATCTTGCTTTCACTTTCTACAGTTCTTCCTCCTGTTCTCTGACTTTTAACACCTCCAGGATACAACACTTGGGCAGCACAGAAAAGGAGGACAAGAGAGACAGAACAAGCAGAAAGGCGAGAGACAGAGGGAAGGGGAATGAGATGAGAAGACACAGCCAAGAGGTAAAAACAACAGGGATTTAAACTTTAAAAAAAAATAAAATTGGAAAGTAGAAACTCTTAAAATAATAAAAATAAAGGTGTTTACTTCTAATGCATGTTATTTTCCAGAATATGTGTAATCTCAGAACTATTTCTAAAAAGCAACATATTAAGATCACAAATTTTTGAAGCACTTATATTTTTTCTAAAGAAATAACATCACTTGTATATGATAGGCAGATACCTATTCAGAACAAAAGATGCAGATATTTAAGGAAAAATATGTTGATAACAGAACAATTTCTCCTACCCTGAGAAAAGAGTGAAAAAACTCTAGAAATACACTATCTCTAAGAATGCAATTCTGCTTATTAAATCAACTAGACAAAAAAGAAGACATCAGCACGTTCTGACAGAATAACTGCTAAGGACCTCGCTTTGGCAACTGGGAAAAAATATTTAAAAGCAACCAATCTGACCTAGGATTACTGCCTAAAACCAAAGTAAGCCTCCTGAACCATGCTGCTGGTAGGTGCAACTAGATGAAGCAAGAAAACTTGTAGACAGACACACACTTTTTTCAGACTGTCCTCTCTCAAAAATTGTCTCTTCAACTGAAACCTTCTTTACTTTTATCCATCATTGTAAATACATGTACAATATGTTAGCCAAAAAAGGACTTTGATTAAATTCATATTTAAATCAGGTTTATAATGAAAAAAGCATTACAACGTAAAGAGTTAATATAACATGTTCATAACACATAACTAAAAAAATCCACATCTGTTTTCCATTGTATTTCTATTATTTGCCCGCTGCTTGAACTGAATTTTTGTGCATTTGTTTCATCTACATTGTTATCATGCAAGCATAATTCTGCATCTGTACAAAACTTTGTGTTTCTAGTCGCTGTAACTGATATTAATAGGCCATTTAACCACAATGAGTGGAATTAAGTTAGGCAACAGAAAAATGTGCATGAATTTAATCTTTACGAATGTGCAAAGACGCTTGGGTTGTGGCTACTGATATGCAAATTTCATCCCAATCTTTCCAACAACCAACCCTTAGATTTTGTAGAATTCCTGATGGTTTTAATTGTGTTCTTGCTCCAAATTTTGTGCGAGGCTTATTTTCTTGATCATTTGCATATGTTCCCTCAAACCATATTTTGAATGTAGTTTTCCAATGACAAAAGTTCTAGTGACTCGTCCATCACCCTCTACGGACTGTCCCACTGACATCTGTGTCCAAATGCAAAGAATTCAAAAAGATACAGAGTACATTTAGACAACAGTTTTATTCCACAGCTATTCACAACAAAGTCGCAGGGATATCCAAATTACACATATGAAATGGAAGAAAAGCACCCAGGCAACTGTGCATAAAGTCCCTAATTCAGGAAAGCATCTTAACATATGTAACAGGTTTGAACCTTACCAGTTAACAGAAGTCAAAACTAGCCAAAAAGCCACAAAAAACTTGAGCTGATGGGGTTTGGGGTTTGAATTTTCAAGTGAGTATTTTTTTTCCTACAAAGAAAATATTATCCTACAATCCCTTCACCCACCAGAATTCATCCTGAAATTCTGTTATCTATTAGGTCTTAATTAGGAAATTACAGCAGATACTGATGATAGAGTTATAGCAAGGATGGGACAACACAACACTATGCTTTGCACTAAATTCCCTTGCGGAAAGGATTGCTCAAGATTTCCAAGGTCATTACCCTAAGTGAGGTCCTCCATTCATTAAATCGAACACCTGAGCTGGATTTAATGACTGTTTGAATCGACGAAGAAACTTTACTCCCTGATTGTCTCCACTCTTTGAGTTAACAAAAACTAAAAGAGGACTGGCACAGGATGGCGGGCATGTGGCTTTCCAGAAACCTGCGAACATAGGTAGAAAGAATGAAATAAATAAGGCTTTCTAATATGAACAACACAAAAAGGAATCATGGGAAAGAGGAAGAAAGGGATGAAGGACAAAAGGAGTACATTTTATCTTCCATAATGTAAATGCTAAATTGAATATTAGCCCTGCAAGAAAACATAATTGCTCAAGATTTACCAGTTCGGTTTTTTCTTCCCAGTATTTTCAGTGTCTAGATTTAGTAAAATCCTGAAGACAATAATTTTATTGTTTTTTCACAGTGTTCTTAACCTTCTAGAATACCTGTCAAACCTAGTCTTTACAGGTTATTACATGATTAAATATATATTTCAGTTACAAGCGTTTGGTTTTTAATCTGATTTTTCTTTAACCTTACAGGGTTGAACTGGATCACCCACATCTGTATGAGTTTTCTAAAAATACTCACAGATTTTAAAAGTTACTGTACTCAACTGCTCCCATCTGAGACTTCACATGAGAATTTTTTTTTCTCAGACTGAGATTATACTATTAATTGTAATAGAATCCCCAAACAACAGACCTTCAGCTGTGATTCAAAGCTTATTAAAGTCAATGCAGGTCTTAACTGACTACAGCAGACTCTCTCTAAGGCCCTTAGCAAGTACTATTAATGGACACTGTTGTCACTAACACAACCAGTCCATGGAAGTAGTGGTTCCTCAGCAACACTGCAAAATCACATATCACAGGTATAGGTTTAGACTATGTCGCTTTCAGTCACCTAAAAAAAATTACTAAAGCTACAAATAAAAAAAACAGCATTAAGGGATGCTAATTTAATTTCACATTATCATAATGTATAATTTTGATTGATTTATTTACATGCCGAGCAAAGTAATTTGACATATGGAACAACATGCTCTGTTCTGAGAGACCACATAGCAAATAAATAGAAAAGAGTGAACATATACAGCATAAACAATCACTTCTGCTAGCTTCATACAATAAAATTCATTACACTGTGGTAAAGTTGTTGGTCTACATTTGCCATCAATACAAGCTATAAAGGTAAAGCAGTCAGATTTCATGATACTCTTTATTAAATCCACTCCCTGCCTTTAAGTGCAGTCTCCCACTGCTCGCAGATCTCTACCCTGACCCACCAAAGAGTATTGAACATTTGCTGAGTTTTTATTTTTAATCGGTGTGTTGTAGGACTCTTACACTGCTTATGTTTAAAAGAAACGTAGAAAGACTATGGAAGTGATTCTTCTCTTCACCAAAGTCGCTGTTGGATTCAGCGAGCTTACCTCTGCATAAAGCAAAGTTATCTAGAATTTGAGAACTCATAGAATGAGCGACGCGTGCCAGGCAGGCATCAAGCACACTTCATCTGAGAACTCTGGTCATTCACCTGAAAAGTTTCCAAGGCTCATAAATAAAAGGGGAGAAAATTTCTAGTGAGGGAACTTTCAAAAACATTTTTTGAATCCTGTCGATGAGATGATCCTCTAAAAAGCTACAAGGAAAATGATAGTATTCTAGAAATTTGAAGACTACGTTCACCTGTTCAGGAGAAGGATTTTAGCCTTGTTTAATTATACAGATCTCACTAGCCACTGCAAGTCCAGAGCTACCACTGAACACACTACAATACTACGTACCATCAGAGTCTATACTGTTTAGTGCTGTTGGAGGTATGATCGATACCTTACATTGGCCAAGCGGACATTTACGAGGATACAGATCTTTACAGGCAGTGTGAACCTACAAAAGAAACAAATAATTATTTTCCCTACAGTAGAACTGATACAGTATCTGTGTAACAAAAATGGACTCATTGATATCATTTAAGTGTAGAGGGAAAAAGAATGAGACTGGAAAAAGACACATAAGTGTTCAACCACAAAGGCTTGTTACTCATTCCACAAAACATATGGTTGGAGTACTTCATCTTTAGCTACCCCATCCTTTCAAGGGAATCACTTGCCTCCATCCATGAACAAGGGAGGACTCAGTTCCCAGCCGCCAGCATCTGTACTGGGAGCAGTGGGCAAACTGTGCATATACAAAGCAAGAGCTCATTACATCCCTGGTCCACCTGGATGTTCTAGGAGATGTATCTGCACTAAAGCCAGCACACCTACCAAGTCAGACCAACCTGCCAAAGGTGGATCCCATAAACTATGTGTTGTAGAGGTCTCTTCCACAGTTATTGAAAAAACAAAAAAACAACAGCCACATGCAGAGGGTGGTGCACTTAAGTTTCAAATCACCTCTGGAGATGCCAATCATTTCCCACCGCCCACATACAAAGCCTCAGACATCTATATGCCAAAAGCCTCAACAATAAAAAATCCTGCTGACTTTCACTTCTATAGCCTTGAGTATGAAGCCTATCTTTTTAGACAAGTTAAAAAAAAAATCAAAGAAAACCATATTTGGGGGAAATGATATGTTACAGAATTTCAATCAGCAACCTACAGTGTCATAAGAAAGTCAACTTCAAGATTTTGCAGTAATAAAAATACTACTGCAATAATATTAATACATTTTAATAAATATTAATATACTAAATATTAATAAAACATTATTGCAGCAACACCTAAAAGAGGCAAGAAAGTAACATATAATTATCAGGCATCATGAACAGGCATTTGAACCTTCAGTTATCACTTAGGAGAAGGCAGAGAAAACACATTGGATGATGACACCTATTAAAGAAAAGCTGCATCTGTGGGTGTATTAAAAATTAACTGAAATAAGCGTGACAGCCATGAGAATTACGAACGTTAGAGAGACCTGAGATTGCACAAGCTGCCTGCTCCTACTTAATCCAAAAGCATGGTTATGAAATGACAAAAGAAAAATAATGGCAAGCAACAAAGCTGGCAAAATCCTAGGTGCTCGGGACGTGGTTCATTGCTTTACCTACCATAGCTTTACACCAAAGGCACTTCCAATCCTGCAGGCGTAAAACACTGCCACAAGTCTTGTCGCAGACTGCACATTTGGCACTGACAGGCAGGTTGCCCTCTAACCACTGGTGAGGCATCGCTATCTGTGAGGAAGTAGTCACAGGAGTTAAAGACTCAGAAATTAGAGGCTTGTCTCACAAGTAAAGGTGGATTTGAACTATTTCCCATAGCTTCCCGAAGAAGCAGGTATGGCTGACCAGTGTAAGTGACAATGACACTTGCAAGGCAACAGCTATGAAAGTGGTGTTTCACTTGACAGGGAGAAAATGTGACAGCTGAAGAAGGGAGACACATCTCATTCAACTATTCATGGTACTACAATAGCAACTAACTACAAAACAACAGCTCAGTTAAATTAGAGACCCTGTAACACAACTAAGTGTCCATTCCCTTAATGTTGACTGCGTGAGACAAACCAATTAAAGTAACTAAAATTCAGAAGAATAAGCAGGACAGCAGGATATCTCTGTGGCTTTACATGGCTGATAAGTCACAGCTCTGTAAAGGAGTCCCTAAATGCAGGACAAAGCTTCACTCAGTGCCCTCTTCCTCCCTTTAATACCCACGTGCAACTCCAAGCGCAGATGGAGTGACACTGTGTGTGCAATTCACTACTAACACTAACTTTCTAGGAAGAAGTTTCAAGCCAGTGGCACATACATAGTTATGTTTATAAAAACAACCCAGCTATCACAATAAAACTTTGAAAAGCTTTTGTCATTTCTCCTGCTGATTTTAAAATTCCTGCTCTCGTTAGTACAAAAAAACAAAACCCAAACAAAAACCAAAACCCCATCTCAGTGAATTCCAAGCAGGCCTCCTGGAGAATAACTATTGGTAAGGAGGACACGAAATAGATTGCCAAAACAGCGTGGTACCAGTATAAAATACCACCTTTGCTTAAGGGCACAGGAACTTCTGGGAGCAATTCTCCAGCTTCAGAGTTTCTCTGCATGTGGCCTTTAAAATCTTGTAACTCAGCTGCAATCTAGCGCCCACAGACACTAAAC
Organism: Scolopax mira; assembly: GCA_004320125.1. Lineage (NCBI taxonomy): Eukaryota > Metazoa > Chordata > Aves > Charadriiformes > Scolopacidae > Scolopax > Scolopax mira. The sequence continues at coordinate 71,742 of BJBW01004925.1, forward strand.
TTGTCTTGTGAGATAGGAATATAACTTTTGTTCCAAATACCATGCTAATCTTTGAAAAGCGCTCAGGAATGTAGCCACCTACCATTAACTGGATGGATCACACAGCAATATTTCTATGCTTAGCCTTTTTTTTTCCCCTCCATAAAGAAGAAACAGGTTTGGAAAATACAGTAAATATGAATAGTACTTACACCATCTTCATCTTCGATGATATCTTTTCCAATTGAGGCTAACGTAGTCCATTTGCAGTTATTTGTTGCTCGGACAGCACATCTTTTATGTGCTTTAAACTTACACACTGGAAGGCACACATAAACATGCATACGGTGTTATTTATTGTATTTCAGTGCTACATATCCTTTAAAAACTAAATATAGACATGTGACAGTACATGACACAACCCAACTAAAAGAAAATTCCATTTATAATCGTTCCAGCTTTAATTCCCTAAACTGGGTTTACCTGTTTAGCTGTAGCCCATGTTAAGTGTGTTCTCAAATCCGCAGTGGTCCCCATTTTTTTTTCCAGGTGCAATACAAGGTACTAAGGGTACAAGTATATCTTTAATTGTGTTTTCACCTTTTCTGTTCCTCCAGTGACACAACTGGAGGTGATGGGAAAGTGTTTCAGGGCAGCATTTTGCTTCAGGAGCTCTGTTTCTTTGCTAACAGAATCCCTGTGTGGGCATCCCTGTGCCTGTTTTCCCAGAAGCTGAGAAAGCGAAAGGTTGGGTGATGATATATTTATTCAGGATACTAGTGGTTACAGTATTTTCCAAGAGGTTACATTAAGTGAGGAAGAACCTGATTTCTTACTGGATTATTTATTTTTAAAATCTACCAATTGCAATACTCAGCACAAGTGCGTGGTACCAGCAGACATTTTGACAATCTAATAACTGTATTTTGTTCAACTCAATCTGACTAGTTAATGACATCATATTATACCAAACAGACTGATGTGTACAACTGTGGGCATTTCTGTTACTGGAACTGCGTGACATCACTCTAAATAGAGTGCATTATACAAATTATTTTGGCAAAGACCATTAAAGGTTTATGAGAACTAGCCAGCAGACCAGAAGTAGTAGCCTCTCTTCAAACAAATATTTGACAGGAAACTATTAAAAGCTTTGGCCCATTGTTTGTCCACCATTAAAAACATTAAGCCATGGTACAAAAGGTCTTGCGAATCATAAATTTCTCATTTTAATTCCACTGATACACTGCCAGATCAATTTAAAAAGCAAATTGAGACTTATGTAAGCAACATCTGAGTTTGAGAGCAATCACCCCCGTTCTGGGTGACGTGTGAAAGTATGTGCTTAGCTCAAAGAAAGGGAAGGAACCAGAAAAAGGAAATTTGTTGTTTTTACAGTAATTCGCCTGGTATTTCAAAAAAGTAGCATTCATAGGCCTGAATTGTTCAAATATCCCATATTACCCAACTAACAGGGTAGGCTTGCATTTCCAAAATAGCTCAGCATCATATTGTGTGTTTGCCAACCTAAGCTGGTTCCAAGCATCTAAAGAAGCCAACTCTCACAGAGGCACAGAAATACTTTCAAAAGTGATGGCCCTTGAGCAGTTTTGCCCCTTGAATGTTTTGGAGAAGATATGCCATCTTCATAGGGGTAAATGAGACGTGTTTTTCTTTGCAAAATACAAACAACTCCGGAACGAGAGGCAGTAAGAAATCCCAAATGACTACAGCACAGCAAAGTAAGGGTTATTTCCCAATCCTATTGAGCTAGGGTTCAGCGAAGTCTCAGGGCTGTATGTTCAACCTCTGCTATTTCAACAAGGCAAGGACCAGTTCAAACCCAGGACTCTGAAGAGCTGCAGCAAGCCACAGTATGGATAGCAAGTGACTACTGATGTTTGCTTTTAAGTACAGTATATAAACTTACCAAATCTCAGATTAGATTCTCTGTAGGTCACCTCTCTGCAACCCCAACATCATCAAACAACAACTCATGTTACTCTGAGCATTACACATTACCAAAAACAACGACCGTTAGACCCAGATGTAATTTTCAAGCAAAATTCATAGCAGAACAGAAGAAATGTCCTTTCCTATAGAAAGGAAAATTTTAAATCAAATCTCAAACTTAGTTACCACTATCCCCTAATTTCTTTTGTCTCAGATGGAACTGCATCCCATTCATGAATCAGTCTGATATGTGAAATCTTTTGAAAACATGCAGATATACATACTTATATTATGGCATCAATTGCCATTACTTTGCCAATGAAAGTTAGAAGATGAGAAAGAGAAAAAAAATTAGCCAAACCAAATCTAAAGTATTTGTAGAACATAATTTTAAATTTTAATTTCCTGCGTAAATATTTCTAGCTGGAATATGAAGCAGGTCTCTCAGAAAGCCAAGCAAGAGAACTACTTAATTAGCAAACAGTTGTCACAGTGGTACCAACATCAGACAAGGTGATTAAATCTAGAGTTACTATTAACTATAATGAAGAAAAGTCAACATTACTGAATGTTATCATAGGCTCTCTCGCACTGAAAATATACACCTTTGTTATAGAACACTTCTGTTTCAAAGGCTTTCATTCATGGAGGTGTTCAAAAGACAGGTAGACATAGTCCTCAAGAATATGGTTTAGTAATTTTTATTTCCTATTTCTTATTTATTTTTCTGCCAGAGTTAGGCTGATGGTTGGACTAGATGATCTTTAAGGTCCCTTCCAACCTAGACAATTCTATGATTCTAATCACCCATCAATTAATTCAACTCCACTGGCAAGACACTCAATTTTTTTCCCCTTAATCTTACCACTCTACCACCTATTTTATGATGAGTTTTTTCTTCTGTGTTCTTCAAAGAAAAACTGGCTCAGACTGTTCTTTTCCATCTTCAAAAGCCAATGATAAAGTTTTGAGACTGATCTGAAGATCCCTGAGCTGGTATCTATAGTTTAAGTTGTCAATACAGAAGGATTTGTCCTCAGGTATTCTAAGAAACCTGCTGTTTTGTTTCCCAGAAAAATATCACATGATGCATGGACAAGCCACCATGAAAACTGAGTGATGCACATGAAAAGAGTAATCTAACTTCACTCCAATTTGAAGCTTATGTCTATGTTATAAAGGAAAACATTCAGCAGTTTCTTGGAAGATTTTCCTATTTTCACCCAAATAACTGTCTAAGTTAATTTGATATTAAATACAGAGTGCTAAAGGAATACTCATATTACCAAGTCAAATACTACAAAGTGAAGTTACTCCTGCAATACTTCACTTTGCAATGCAGGTTTGCAATACAGCTTCCCCACGCAGGTGTAAAGTCTTCAGTTATATGATCATACACATTTTGGGAATAGGACCCTCAGTCACAGCATGCAATGGATTCAATAAGCATGCAGCTGTGCTGAACTCTGATTCATAATAATTGTCAACTGGTATTTGCCTTATTTACCAAAATCTAATGAAATACTGCTTTTTCAACAACAATATTCATATCTTCCTGGCCTTTACTCCTACTCCTATTATGCTCAGTACTACTACAATTAAGACCTTTCTTGTATCTTCAAATAATCAGTGACTCCAAACAGCTTCAAGTGATTTTTGCAGTTACAGAAAACTCAGAATTTCTGCGATATAGGTCCCAAGTTATAAAAACCACATAATTATTAATTTGATCAAAAATCTTATTTAAGTGACTACGGAGGGGCACAGTGCGATACAATGTCACAGAACATAGGTTTTTTTATTCCTCCTTAATTCTTTAATGATGAACATCCCTTCTACTCCATTCACTATTCATTTTCCAGCCTGTGCAAAAAAGGTGACAAAAATCCCAGAGACAATGACTACCCAACTAGTGCATGTACAATATTCTATGTACACTATGTGGGCAGGAAGAACAGGGTTTGCATTTGCAGAGGGAATTTAATCCCAATATTTTCTTATTGCTTGACTCCATGATCTTAAAGCGTTCTTTCAATACTTTTCAATACTTTCAGTACTGTTTGGTTGTGCAATTCATCACAGGAGAAAGCGTCCCATTTAAACTGCAATCCCCAGCTTATTAGATATATTTGATATTCAAGAATCAGGATTCAGTCATGATAATGAAAACACTACATGAAGAAATACATCTTTGAGAATAATAATAAAGGTAGTGATCCACTGGCAATGACTTGGATAGAAACGTGGTATTAATACAGAGTAATTGAGGTTACAGAGCCTTGAAAGAGTTTCTGTAGATAATGATCTATAGTTCTTTAGGTTTTTTTGCCTAAACATTCAATTTTTCCCTGTGTTTACCTGAAAACTTCTTAGGCTTAGACTCCTGAGGATAGTAAGCTAAACTCTGAATGAAAAACTTTGAGGAGCATAAAGAACAAAAGTCTTACTGGATTCAGCTAGCTTGAAGTAATTTCCAAAGCAAGGCAAAAAATATCTAATTTCTCTGTCCTACTAAAGACTGTGGATGAATGTTGAGGAGGTCAGTCCTTTAAAGATAGCTGGAGCAACACAACACACAGACAATATTTGAAAAGTAGATTACCTTTTGCGAACATACAAAAGAAAGAACTAGTGGGAGGAATAGCATTGCATCGCAAAGGAGTGTGTGATTAAATTTTTAGAAGTTTTTTGAGCAGTAGAAAGAATGAAGCCTGGTTTGATATGAATTTACATCTTCAGTTTGGGATACATACTGATTCTTCAACTTCTAAAAAGATGCAAGTTCATGCTACAGTGTTTTCCCTAGCAAAGGTATTAACATGCTCTCTTTTCCTACACAGGAGTAACTTCAGGGTGGCCTGTAATTAATTTGATCAACCTTTGCCAAAAGCTCCTGGAAGGGAAGGTGCCTTGAAAAAAGAAGGCACCCATCTTATCTCCAAAAGAAACGAGGTTTGTGATGTGGTCAAAAAAACCAGTTGTGTAACACTGATGGAGACCAGCAGGTCTGAAAGAACAAAGTATTACAGGACTGATCTTCTAAAGTATGGTAAGCTGCAAATTATCAGCAATGGGATTGATTTTTTTTTTTTTACCTTAACAGTCAAGAATCAGACCACAAAGAGCGCAAAGGCTCTAAGCTACTTTCAAGATAACTTGGTGTGCCAGGAACCCAAACCACTGAGAGGTGGAAGAGCTCCAATATCTCCTGGGAAGAAGCCTCTCCCGCTTCTCAATACAAGACATAATAGAGTAGCCTGGGATCAATGACCACACAAATAATTGAATTTAGTATCCACATAAATGGATTCCCAGCGTAAAGCAGTGCTGGAGGTTTCAAATGCCAGGCATGAATATTTAAACAGTCTTTTTAAAGATGTAATGAGAAAAAGTAGCACAGAACACGTCTGGGGAATCTTCAGACTCCATACTTCCTACATTGTCTTCTCAAACAGTGTCTATTGCTAACACAGGGTAAGTCAAAAAAAATAGATGGTGAAAGCCATTAGAAGTGCACATGGCAGAAGCAAGTAAATATGAACTCAATCACATTAGAATTTCAGATAAAGAAGTAATATCAAACCAAAACACACTTCTTTGATGAAGAAATTAAGTTTGATTATCAGAGGGCTATTCAGAATCAGGGACAAAGTAAGAATATTGCAGAAAAGAGGCAACTGTCAAATGATTTAGATTAGATGCATAATTATAGTTTTCCTTTTATTTTAAAAAATACTTAGAAAAAGAAAATAGATATAAACTAGTAGCAAAGAAGTAAGAGAAGGTAAACTTAGTACATAAAAGAATATAATAAATATACATATAAACCAATCCAGACCATACACGCTTATGAAACTGGACCAGTGAAAGCAAACACAAGCTACCTTCACGAGCCATTTGTAAAATCTGCTGAAAGATCAACTGGCATCAGAAATGTGGATAAATGTAGCATTAGTTTGCAATAAGTTATGCAGAAAGATGACAAAGTCCAAATCTGGAAATTAAGGAAACTTCCTTAATGTAAAGTTAATGCCAACACCTTAGAAATTAAAACCATACTTAGAAGCAAATAAGACACCGAAAAAGGCAGAAAATTATCAACTACAACAATTAACACTGATGACCTTACAAGAATAATTCTTGCTAAACAGGCTTTTAAAATATCTATAATTAGCTTCCGATAAGATAAATTCTTTATGAAAGGAAAGAAGTCTTTCCTTTGCCCGAGCAAACATAACTGTATTTGTATACAGAGGGAATAAAACCACATTTTCGTTAAGCACATGATACTTCCATCTGCCAATATCAGGCACTGAAAATACCATAATTGCCTTAAAACTGTCCAAGTGACTTATACACAGTGGAAAACATACACCAGAGAAGCTGAAAGTAACTATGCTACTTCTAATTTCTATGAAACGGGTTCATCCCGTTCCTTGGCAACTACACCATTAGCGACATTAAAAGCATGGATGATTCAGGACAGTGGGTTAATGTTTCCTCTGTAAGATTTCCTTAATACACATTATTATGCTCAGACCTCAAGTAGAGTAACAGCATCAATAACAGAAATGCATTAGCAGTTGAGTAACATGGATCAAAAAAAAAAAGAGAAGTTTTGAATGGTGGGACTGTAACTCTTTTCTGAACAGTTAGCGATTTTGGTAATGAAATATCTCTACATTTGATATATATCATAAGGTCACATGAATGCTTTATTTCCTGCTGGGTTCTAACACAAGCAGACTTGTTACCACTTTTTCACATAATTCGCAGGAGAAAATAAGTAAGTCATTTCAGATTTATTATAAATATTTGTTTGTGAAATACCTTTTCTCCAGATAAGCTTTATGTTGAAGACTTAGCCATACCTCCTCCTTCTTTGTGCTCAATTTCATCTGTTGAACCACCAAAGTGCAAAGGCACCTACATCTCTTCCCCCCACCACCACTGCACAAGAGAATTTTTACACCAATAAATCTGTCCTCATCAGTCTTGCCTGTATAGCATAATCAAGCAGCAACAACAGAGCAAATAAGAATTGGAGGGGAAAAGGTCACAGCGCTGAACAAAGTGTTAATTTTTATGGATTTTGGGCAGAAGCTATCATTATGCATTTTTTTCCTAAGGTATGCTCATTCTGCAAAACAGTAAGACTATACTGTTTCCCATTTTTGATGGGAAAATCAAATATATCCTATCTTCTCTTGCAACCTGTCCACCCAGCACACTCCAAACTGGTCGCTTCAGCAGAAGGAATCATTTTATTGAGATAAGTTAGAAAAAGGCACCTGGACCATAGAGAAAGTGAGCCAGATCATTAGCAGTCCCTCTGCCCAAAACAAAGTCACTCAAAGTTGCAGCCCTTCGGGCTTTTACTCATTATTTTCAGAATCATTACTCATCTCAACCTTCTGCCTACATTATAAACAGGAGGAAGAAAGTGTTTATTTTACCTTCACAAGACAGGCCGTGAGAAGTGACTCCAGAGAGGCTCTCTCTACACACGTTACAGAAGGTAGGTCGGGCATGGGAGCAGGCGTACCAGTTATGCATCCCTGAGAAATGTTCCACATTAAACTGTGCGGTCTAGTAAAGGAGAAGTTAAGACAAATTTGCAAGTACAGAACACAGCTACGGTGACTGAAATTACCTACGGTCCCATATTACAGGGGACGGCAACGCAATCTTCACCAAAAGTATTTTCCAAAGGGCATTTAGCCTGCTTTCCCTTCAAACTTCTAAACAAAAGTGTGATAATAAGCTCTCATTTCAGTAAAGATCTTAACATAAGTCTTGCCTCTGACATTAGACACACTTTTCACACCAAGGAGGGTGAATACTCCAGTTCTGTGTCCTGTAGCTTGATCTGTTGAGCTAGAACAGGTTGCACCAAGAAGGATGTCAACTTACCTCATAGTGTTCTCTGGACTGAACGGACTTCAGAGAGCTTATCCAGTCCTCCATTTCTTTTCTGTTCTCAGCACACAGTATTAGCCTCCTAAATGGAGTGATTATCTGAAAAAGATAAAGCATTCTGATTAATCTAAATAGTAAAAACCATGATAGACTATAATATTAAGCATACTCTTTCCTGCAAGATGATGCAAAAGGAAGACACGCCCTAGATCACAAGATACTACGCCTAAAAATATTTTCTTTAATACACTACCACCAACAAAGGAGTTTTTCCTTTTCTTTTTTCAGCTCCCAATATTTGAATTAGGCTTCAGTGTAGGTCTTCAGGATCTATATTAATCATTCTTCCTTCTCAGCTCTTTCTCTATGCACTGAGATTTAAATACTCAAATGCCAGGCGCTGAAACTGCTAAAACAGCCGTTCTGGAAATTACTAATTGATAATGATTGCAATCCTATTTCATAACAGCATTATAGCAACTGCAAGGTCCATTCCAATTGCCAGAGACAAAAGCATATCAAAAGCAAAAGACTGATCGTCTTAAACAACAACAACAAAAGCTTTCATTGTATTTCTCTATCTTGTATATTGCTATTAAATTTACATAAATTTAAACATACATAAATTTAAATCAGAACTTTCTATACGAAACTCAGCATAAGAACACATACAAATCTTTACAAAACTACACAAAGAACAGAAACAAACAGTTGAAATCATATCCTACTAGGATGGTTGAACGACTTCCTGGAATAAGTTGATGCTGGGGAGTTTTCAGTGGCCTGGTGTTGCATTCTAGAAATCTGAAAATCCTGTATTCTAGGAGGTTCAGAGTATAAGCTGGTTTTCCCCCTCCCTCACCAGTAGAAAAATAATTAAAATAACAGGAAGGCACCAGAAACTACCAGTTAACTCCCACTGAAATTATTTTGAGCACTGCACTAAAATAGACGATGCAGCTACTTACATAGCAAAGAATTTAAAACAAAGTAAGTACATGAAATTCAAGAAACTTGTTTTTTACTGTAGAAAGTCTGAAAAATAAAATTAAGTCCTTTATCAGGCTCATGCATAAATCTATTGCATAGTCTGCACCACTCACACTTGCAAATTACTTCAGTGAAACAAGGAAAGGACCACCAAAAAATGCTACCTCCGAGTATTGTTTTAAATGCTACAAGCTAGATATTGCCCAATATTAAAGTAAACACTTATCTACAGCTGCATTTACTTACCCAATCTCTGCCGTAAATAGGCTCTAGCCTTGATCTGTCCTATCCACCTCTTCATTAAACTGAGCTGCACTTTAACGTATCTCAGAGGCAACGCAACTGAAGTGCAGCAAGCTGCAAGTCACATGGAGGGGAGGCAAAAACCCCTGTGGGCTTGTTGGCTTTAACCCTCCACCCCCCTTTCTTTTTTTATTTTTTTTAATTACTCGCTTCACATGAAATGGAATAGTTTCTCTGTTTTCTATTACCTGCAATCTTGCTTAAGTTTTTAAATAAGGTTTATTAGTAGCTCTCCGCGGCTCTTCCTAAAGAACAGTTAATGCAAAGAGCAATGCTTCTCTCATTAGTTTGGAGCCAAACAGACGCTTTATTACTTCAAAATGTTTTTCTAGGCCAGGTCATCAAATGAAGCCCAGAAAAGCCATTAAATCATAATATAACCCTGGCTCCAACAACAATCAGCATTCTGCTGGAATTTCCAGGTTTCAGTGGCCTCAGAAATCTTATTTGGGCAAATATACACCCACCAGATTATTTCCTATTATATAGCACAATATGGATTAAGTAAGGACAAGCCCACCCAAAACCCTTCCCTTTGTGTTTGTCTTTCCCCCATGACTAAAGTTAACCTGTAACCAGATGCTGTGAAATGCCACGAAGCAACAACAGCTGCATTTATTCCTGAAGTCTCCTGGCAATCTTGATCTTTTCAAGTAATATTTATTTATATTACTCATGTCTTTAACACTGGTCACAGCAATTCCCTGTGCATCCCCCTCCCCTCCCAAAGTCAAGGCCTTAGTTCAGTTGTTCACAGGTGGTTGTCCAGTCCCAGTGGAGACGCCTTCTGGTACCCAAAGCATCAGCACAGGGCAGGTAAATATGACAGAAGACCATAACTCCCAGAACAGCAGCTCCAAATAAGCCAGGTGGGACACCAAAGGCCATCTCAAAAGGTATTACACACCCACGTATTGGCAGCCAAATCGTGTCACCAGGCATTGCTAATGTGCATAAACGTACCAAAAACGTACCAGAAATTCCTATATCCCAACTTCTTATTGAATTCAGAGCATAATAAATTTAATAAAGCTCTGAGCATTTCAACAGTCTAAAAGTTAAATTATATACTGATGATCACTTCAATGTAGGACCAATTACCATTACTATAAAAATAAAGTGTAAAGTTGGAAGACACACTATGTAAATACATCATCTATAGCACGATGATTAAACTACATATTCTCTTTGATTTACATTTTTTAACAAAAAAATTCAAGAACACGGTTAACTTGAAAACAAGAAAATATGCATTATATGCAAAAAATATAGACAATGCTTGGAATTTTTCCTTAAAAAAAAAAGAGAGAAACAAAGCAGTCTGTTTAGATTCTCATCTATTTCAGTCTACAAAATCATGGAGAAGATGTACTTCTTGTTATATATTAGATATTTCACCTAATGTGAGAACTCAGGGAACCAAGGAAATGATTAGCAAACCAGAAGTGTCTTTTCCTAAATGTAATGCATTATTTAGACTTGAAAAGTATGTTGAGGAGACCAGAAGGATAAATGTCTAAAAAGGTACTTGACAAATTCATCATAAATAGATGTATCATATACTGTAAAATACAATATCTAAGACCTTCAGCTTAGCAGACCCTCAAAATCCAATGAATGAACCCTGGGAAGTTATGCAAGAGGAAGAATCCCTGTCCATGCTCTGCTGCTTATACTCCTTTCTTGAGTATAGAAGAAAAAGCTACTGCACTGCTTTGATTCAGCACACTTTTATGAGCTTTAGGCTAAATCAGTATAGCTGTTCTTGCTTGTCCTAAACTGAGAATTACTTCCTATAACCTTCTTATTTACACAGAAGTCATAGAATCATCTGGGCCAGACGTGACCTTCAGAAGTCATCTAGTCCGACCCCCCTGCAGTCAGCACGGACACCTCCAACTAGACCAGGTTGCCCAGGGCCTCGTCGAGCCTCACCTTGAATGTCTCCAGGGAAGGGGCCTCAACCACCTTCCTGGGCAACCTGTTCCAGTGCTCCACCACCCTCAGAGTAAAGAANNGTAAAGAACTTGTTCCTAATGTCTAATCTAAATCTGCTTTTCTTCAGTTTAAAACCATTGCCCCTTGTCCTGTCACTGCCGGCCTTTGTGAACAGACTCTCCCCAGCCTTCCTCTAGGCCCCCCTCAGGTACTGGGGAGGCTGCTATTAGATCTCCCCGGAGCCTCCTCTTCTCCAGGCTGAACAATTCCAGCTCCCTCAGCCTGTCCTCGGAGCAGAGGTGCTCCAACCCCTAATCATTTTTGTGGCCCTCCTCTGGACCTGTTCC
>BJBW01004926.1:0-116095 GCA_004320125.1 Scolopax mira
AAAAAAAAAAAAAAAAAAAAAAAAAAAACCCACCCCAAACCTCTCCCCTCTCTGCAGCTATCAGCCTGGACCTGAAACCTTATCTCTCCCTTCTACCCCCCACTCCCCCCCCCCGCCTTTATTTTAAGAAACAACTTTTTTTTTTTAAGTGCCCTCAGCAGCCACCACCACCAGCCTCGCCGAAAAAAGAAATATATAGTTCATTTCCATGTGAATCCACATCTGCCCAAACAACAGCCACCCACAAAATCTCCCTCTTCTTCCTCCTCGTCTCCCCTCTCGCTCGCTCTCTCTCTAGATATATATTTATATACATAGCCCCAGAGCCAATAGCTCTCTGGGCTGAAACCTAATATCCTGGTTTTGGCAACTCCTGGTTGTTAATTTGCTCCTCTTTCTTTTCTGTCTGTCTGGAGATAGATTTCCCCCCTCTCTTTTCCCTCCCCGAAGGAAGGGAGGAAGGAGGTTGTGTGTTTTTTTTTTCCTTGAAATTTTTATCACAAAATTATAATACACTCAAAGGGAAACTCACCGTCATGAAAAAGCAGTGCCTTGTCAACGGGGTTTCTTCGCCATCACATCAGGGGCTGGCAGTGTAAGAGAGAGAGAGGGAGAGCGAGAGAGCGAGGGAGGGAGCGGGGGGGGGGGGGGGGGGGGGGGGGGGGGAAGAGGAGAGAGAGCGAGCGAGCGAGGGGGAAAGAGAAAGAGAGCGAGCGAGGAGAGCGCGGCACCGCACCGCACCGCGCCGCGCAACGCACCGCACCCGCGCCGACACACACCGCACCGCGCACCCCCGGCGGGGACCGCGGGGAGGGCCGCACCGCACCGCGCCGCACCGCACCGCACCGCACGGCTGGGCCGGCGGAGGGTGCCGCAACCCGGCGCCCGGGCACCGCCGCCCTGACATGATGAGTCCCCGGCTCCGGCGCGATCCTCGCCGCGCCTTTTGGACGGGCAGGCCCTTTAAAAAGTTTAGCGGCCTTTTGATTTTTTTTATTTTTTTTTTTTTTTGCTTTGAGAAAGCCGTGGATCTGGCCATCTATACCGTGCCTCAGCTGTTTCACTTTCGGTTAAATGTTGGGGTGTCTTTTGGGTCACAGAAAAGTAAAAAACATAAACAATTTTTCCCTCCTAAAAAAAAAAAAAAAAATCCCAACTTGGTTGATTTCCTTCCTATGAAAGTTGTAAGCTGCTACGCTTTGAGGAGGGAGGGATGTCCCCCAAAAAATAAAATGCAAGGTCACCTTTTAAAAAGACTTGATCCACTTACAAGTTGTAATATTTGGAATATTCTAAGATACAGTCTTATCACCCTTGGTGGAAAAAGATGACGGGAATTTCAGCCATTTCACCAGTTTTAGGTAGCCTAAAAGAGTCAAAGCTAGTAGCACTGGGAGTTCATTGCTACTATTCTACAATTTATTTCAATTAAAAGTAGTACTTTTACTCAAAGCTTTTCAGATAGACAAAACTAACTCCAAATACTCAATTACAAATATAATTAAAATTTCCTCATTCATATGGAACTTAGAAGCCTATTTTTATATAAACAAAAAAAAAATACTGAAACCAGTTAGATTCTTAGCATGTAGAGATATGTATCTAACACTTTTAAATCAAGAAATGTCTTTAAAGACCCTTTTTCTGCTGGTAATTGCAATTCCCAAGGACTTGAACACAGAAGCTTTTTCTACTTTTTAGAAGAAAGAAAAAGTAACTTTGCTAAAATCCCTTAGAGACAAGGATTTGAAGACTTTATTTAGTAGCACATTCTTCTTTATTAGCTTTGCAGCTCAAAAAACCCTTCAGTTTTAAAATGCAATGACTTGAAAATGGTTGTGGACAGTGCACTAAGTGGACCTTCTCCAAGAAGTTGGCCAGATTTTTTATGTTTAAAAAAAAAAAAAAGTCGGCACCTCAGCATTGTTTTCAGTTAGAATCTGGTTCTATTCCTTTTTTTCAGTAATCAACCAATTTGTATTATAATATGGGAAACAAAGGGTAAGCCCGGTTCCAAACCTTTGCCAGAGTCAAGAACTCGCCTGCAATTCTTGTTTACGTGCCCACAGTAGAAAATCAGGTGAGGTTTCCAACCATTTCCCTAACTGGAAAGGTCTGGCCACAGCCAACAGGCCTTATGGTGAGTCCAAGCCAGCCTTTATGCAGTCCAGGCACACTGGACACAAGCTTCAAGGGGACAAACCCTGCCCTGAATTAAAGCCTACTCAGCATCACTGGCTTTAAAGAACGTTGCTCTCAAGTAAGAACTTGCGAGGGGGAGAGACACCACAAGCATTCTTCTGATTTGGTTAGCAGGAAGGAACTTTGCTTTCAGAGGTTAGGAGGGCAGAGTATCTGATCAGTGTATTTTTATTCTCCCAGTCCTACAGAAACCACAAATAGGAAGTAGGCAATACAGAGAAGGAAGAGGAGGCAGGAGGACAAATGACTTTGAATAGATTCCCTTATCATAAGGAACACAAGGAAGCCTTACATAAATTGTCCACGATTGCACCATAATTTACCGTGGCTTTCCCTGAAGGAGGTTTCAAAGCAGCGTTGGCAATAGCCTTGCTAAGCAGGGGCAGTGCAAAAACGGAAGGAGAGGTAACATCTGTACAGTGAAGCACCCTGAAGCTACTGGGTTTCTCCACGAGTCAGTGAGTTTAATATTGAAAACCCTTTACTGAGTGGACAAAATGAAACCAGAACACACCGTATCCTCTGCAGATGTAATTTTGCATATATTTCTATATTTGCTATGTCTGTTCAGAAACAAAATTGTCTCGGGTAGAAACGGTCACTAAAAAAATCAAGAGTTGGATGTGACTTTATAGGTCAGATTAAAGCAAAATTCATGTTACCATGTTACTAAGAAGTTTGAATGCAGTCTTCAGCTGCAGTGTTATTACTTTCTGGTGTACTACAGAATTTTACAGACCACGATTCTAAAGAAACACTGCTTTTTGCCATAAGGTTCTCATGCTTTTTTAAGAGGATCACCTGGTGTTTCTGAACTGAGTATCACTGCCCCGGGAGATTTCCCCTCTTGACACTATTATGTCAAAATTCTTCTGTCCAAAGGTCACCTGCCCAGAGCTGTTGTCCTCAGTAAGAGTCCTGTTCTCCAAATTACATACAATGAGCATTCAGTTGCTGTCTCTCCCTGGCTCCTGCAGTCACATTAATTAATTTGCCCACTCATTTTCCTGTAGGAGCTTCATAAGGAGTAAGGGAGAATAAGCATGAGAAAAAAGGCAAAACCAATGTCAAAAAGGAATAGGAGAAGACAGACGTTGGTGTGATAACTCTTAAGTACAGCTACCAGGAACATTGTGTGCACCCATCACACAACATACTACTTGGCTATATTTTGACATCAGCTGTCAAGCTGTGGCCACGCTATTTAACAACTACCACTCTCATAGGTGTGCAAAGACACCAAATGACATTTGGAATGAGCTGAGATATATAGCCCCGAAACGACAGATTGTACAGAAGTGAAAACGAGGCTTAGATACTGAAAGGGAGAAAATAAGAGTGTAAAAAACACCTTCCCCATTCATTCTGCTTCCAGATTTCTCCTACATCAAGTCACTTCATTATAATTCAGCCTATTTTTCCAGGTTTGCATCACAAGCATTCCAATTCTTGTGCAATCATGGAGTAGTACCCCAAAAGAAGATCAAGCAGCAGAACCTCCTTAGAAAGAATTTAAGGACTAAGCTATTTGCAGTAAAGGAATGAATTCCACAGTCATTGCAAGATTCTTATATGAATATTTGTTTTGTAACCTCAACTCACTACATCTTTTTTGAGGTATATTGGATGGGAAAGAATGCCATTTACTCCACTGCAGCCTCGCTTCCTCAGACTCAGTGCTTCAGCTCTATTGATGGCACTTCTTCCTCCCACGCTTCCTCACCTCTCCATCCCTTAACATGTTTCTTTTGTCAGCTCATCACCAGACACATCATTTATCCAACTACATACTGCTTTATTAATTACTAATGTAGATAACAGTAA
The DNA here is from genome assembly GCA_004320125.1 of Scolopax mira. Classification (NCBI taxonomy): domain Eukaryota; kingdom Metazoa; phylum Chordata; class Aves; order Charadriiformes; family Scolopacidae; genus Scolopax; species Scolopax mira. The sequence goes on from BJBW01004926.1 coordinate 4,027, forward strand.
ATAACTCTAAGCTTGAAGGCACAGAAACAAATCATTAGAAGGCACAAGCAATAGAAAAGGTTGAGGTCACAACACTTGAAAAGCAAGGCACTCAAACACAGTGTCATGAAGAGAGACAAAGTCTTTAATTTTGGAATATAAATGCAGTTTGATATCTGTTCAAACTGCCAAATTTTGAGTAGTTGCCACCAATACTGAGATGACCCACCAGTAAAAATTTCCTAAACATTACAAATTTCAGCTTGATACCATGCCTGCCTTATACAAAACAGAACTTACAAGCCCAGGGTCATAATTGCATGGTGTAATGTAAAAAGCTGTATGACTCCAGTATCGCTCATCACACCAAACACAGGACTATCTAACCAACACGTATCTTAAAGGGTGATTGGTTAGGATGTAGGTAGTAAGAGGTGGTAACAAAGAGTGAACCTCAGAACAAAGGATTTACACCAATACCAGAAGACAGACATGTTTCTATGACTGGAGATACGTGTGAACACCAGCAGCACTGTTCTGTGTTAAATCTAAATAATAGATTTTTGGAGAACTATGTTCCTCTGAGATGTGGATCTGAGGGATGGAGAGGAGTCAAGGAAAACCAGAGAAAGATATGGTGACTGGACCTCCCATTGAAACAAATGACAGTGCAAAATTACTATTGCAACAGATCAAGAATAACTATATCATGCTCTAGGTTATTTAAATAGAGCCTCATATTCTTCAGTTTAGAGTAGCTAAGAAGGAGAATTAAGTTTGAAAGATTAATAGCTCTCTCTTCTAATTTAGAATAATCTTGAGATATTCAGACCCTGAAAAGTATTGGGAAAAAACACCTCTAGAGACAGAACTTTACAATGGTTATCTGGAGAAATAATCTTCCACAACTAACTCTGCCAACATTTATAGAGGAAATTTAAACAAAAAATAATGGCAGAAATTGGGAGAGGCTTGTATAATATTCATAGTTCATTTGGTTAGCATAGGTGAAAAATTTTAAAAATCAGGTAAGCAAGGACACAGAAATACATACGGGTACCTTAATGAGTAGATAGACACAAGGTTAAAAAAAAAAAAAAGTAGTAGTTAAAACCGGCATCCAGGCAATGAAGCTGCAAAGGACCACTCTTAATGCAACTGAGGTGCTGTGGATGACTAAAAAAAAAATAAATTAATAGAAGCAAGCAAAAAATGGAGGCTTAAAACATGAAACCAAGTGTTGTAAGGATAACAGAAACAGAGTGGAACAGTAAGCTGTACCAAAAGCATTCAGGTTCACAAAAGAAACACAAGCATGCTAAGCTGTACTTGTCTAAGGATAAGACAAAATGGAGTAACAGAAGGGACATTATGAATAAAGCACCATCTGAGCCACAACTTTCGAGAAAATTGTTTCACTTGGGTATTTCTGGGACCCTACTAGAAACTAACTGGGTAAGATTTGGATATGAATAAAGACTGCTGTGAGGTAAGTCTTAATATTATCACTGTAAAGTGTATCAATATGAATAGAATTTATCCTCACAGATTTAGACTGAAGGATAAATGCAAGTAATAGGAGGAGGCAGCCCTCCTTCAGAGTGATAGCCAGCAGGTTTTTTCATAAGATGCACAAAAGGCAAAAAGCATACAAGTTTAGTTTTGTTAACTAATGAATATACTACAGGAGAGCTAACAGAAAATCAGTAAACTTGGATACAATGTCTTCAAGTTAATTATATTTAAATTATTCAGATAAAAATAAATGGAATACGTTTGCAATTAAGATTCACAATTCCAAAATGGAAAACTTTCATACATTATTAAACCTAGGCAGTTCATGAGCTGGCTAGTCCAATAAACGCACACAGTTTTCTGAAATGCCTTAAAATTTAAAAAATAAATAAATATAAAAGCATGTGAAGTCTAAAGCAAGGCACTGAGAAAAATCTCTTAGGAACTCCAGAACTCTCTCAAAGGCAGAGTTTGTAAGACAGCATCTGTAGTAAACATACTGGGTCTTCAGAATTTAAGTTTTGTCATTTAGCAATTTAAGATTCTAAATACCAGTTAGCAGATAGGGCTGTAGCAAACCTAAGTGCTCTTCTGCTCTTGAGCTTTTGTGTTTAGCATATTTGGGCCATGCTTTGTGAATCTTGAAGTGCATCTTGTCATAAGACGTTATGCTTTGAGGTCTGTTCCTGGTTTTGGAGAATAACTCTTTTTCGTAGAAATAAGTTTGTTTCTCCACCTTTGGCACTGGGAACACTATGTTCTCAGAAGGGACCGGTTCAGACTCGTTTCAGAACAAGTGCACCTGGACTGGTTGGAATATAATTAGTATCTTAAGCATTCCGAAGGATTACATTTCAAAGCTTTCCCATTACTCACAGCAATTAAGATGTACCAAGTAAGTTTTATAGTTTTAGCTCTAACTCTCCAATTAGTGCTTTAAAAACACACATTGTCTTGCCTTTCCATATGGCCAAATATATAAAGCACAACATTTTAGTCCAAACAAAAGCATTGATAAAAACAATCACTATGCCAAACGAAATGTTAAAGGGATTTGTTACTTTTTTCCAAGAGAAGAACACAGAGACACAGTGACTCGACAGTCACTTCTACTGAAGCCCCGTTCCACTGTGAAAACTCTACAGTCAACATTCATCTTAAATGAATCATAACATATCTTACATCTTTAATGCCTGATCACAGTGCCAGAGGAGTTCAAAGAGCCCTTACTAAAACCCACAGTAGAATACCACAGTTGCACAAGCCACTGAAGTACCTACTTTGTAGCCAGAAGTAATTATGTTCATCTGCTAATCTCTTCTGGAGAAACTCAATCTAACAGGCAGAGATCACATCCATCAGATAAGAGCTCCGTGCAAGACACAGGCACTGCTGCTTTTCTTGAAAACACAGCTAAAGACCAAATAACATTTTGTGTGTGTGACAGTGCAATGTACGTGCATTATACCCTTTGGAATAAAAAACGTCAGTTTTATGGAAATACATACCAATGATAAGGAATAACTGTATTTACTGCCTTCCTTTGTTTGAGAGGGAGCAAACCTACACCTCAAGATCACGACACAGCTATGAGGTTCTTGACTTTCACAAGCTCAGGAACCTCAGGTTTAAGAATCCATTATTATGAGGCGAAATGCACAGCTGCCTCTCTTGATCTTGATTTTACCCCCTGCTCCTCTTAACATAATGATGGAACAAGACAAGACCTTGAACCTTCACCCAAACTCTGCAATACATCTCACTCCAAAAGGCCATGAGGTCATACAGTTCAGATAGTTTAAATCAGTGTAAAATATTTCAGATTGACAGCATCCAAGAGCTAGAACCATGTGATACAGGCACACCTGGAAGCACGTCTAACAGAGCTTAAGTTTTGGAGTTTCACGGCCAAGTACTTGAAGTTACAGATCCAAATAAGCATGTGCAACCTGCAACTTCACATAAAGCCAATAACACTCTACAGTTCAAGCAACAGCGAAAGGTCTTACTGAAATGATTACTGTCTACTTTCAAACCAGAGAGGAAGTAAAGCACATCTCGGGGTGGAGGGTAGGGGGGAGTAAAGCAGGAAAAAATTGTAACACAGAACTATATACTCTTATCTAATATCCTCAAACAGCTAAGCAAAATGAGTCCAAGCCTGAGCTAGAAGGCTTACATTTTATTCAGGTGGTTACTGTTTGGGAAATTGTAAAACTTCTGTTCTCTATGGCTTACAACGGAGCACACTAAGCAGCCTTAAAACACAGAAGTTACTGTGAGCGAAGCCAAGAAAAAACAGTCAGTCTTTTTATTACCACAAAAAAAAAAAAAATATATACCAATATCAATTATCCCAAAACCTCAAATTGTAAGTGTGGAAAGTAAATTTTGAACATAAAGATGAGATTAGAGGTTAGAATAATTTTACTTTTAAATTTTTCAGTATGGTCATACACTTCACCTTCTTGTATCTGGGGTAATTTTGTTTCTAACCCCCAAAATAACGTGTGCACATTAGCAAGGTGAAACGATTCCACTGTGTCCCAGAAGCTTCTATTCACAAGTGCATTTGGCCCTCATTAATTTAAACCTCCAATCATCTCTAGAAAAAACAATTTAGAATACTAGCTAAGTGCCCAAATGTGATAAAAAGTAATCATTATACTGCTGCAGAAAATACTTAAGTTATTTTGATCTGTGTACACTAGTGTTTTCTTGTAATTTTTTCATTTATAAAGTTATTTTACCCGCTGCAGTTCATCTACCAGTGTAACAATACCAAAGCCATACTCCAGTAACATTTGCACATACCAAAAAACTGCAAAAGCCTTTCACTGTCAATATCTTCATGTACGGGCTAAGCACTTACATCACTGTTACTGTGTCTATTACCTACACTTGTGGGAACATAAGGTAAAAAAAAAAGCCTGATATGTAAAATGAAACTTACACATCTTTCTTATGAAACAAGACGGAAATAAATTTTTTTTTTTCCTAAAGTGAATTAATTGCACCATATTCCTGCCTAATGTAACAATACTGCAATTACTACAGGAGTGGATTTGACTATATATTAGTAAAAATGCTTGACTTTCTAAATGCATCATTTAAACACATTGACAGGAAAAACAAGTGAGAATATTGCAAGGTATCCTTCCTTTTTCATGATTGAGCATTCTCCCTTTCTACAAGGTAAGAGGTTTTAATTTTTAAGACTCGAAATCTAATTTTTCAGAAACAAAACTCTGGACACAGCAACACTGCAGTGTTGTGACTGTTAAGATATGTAATGCATCAACCACGATATTTCTGCTGCCCCACATCCAACATGTTTCCAAAGTCCTACTGTTATACAACAACCTCTTGAAAACCCCCACTTTTATATTGTAACAATGATAAGGAAAGAAGAGTCTCTATTTTTGTGCAATTCCTTTACACATTACAAGGCATTTCACGGACATTTCTTCCGTCATCCTAACTTATTACATACAAGGTTCAGGTCCTCCCTATCCTTTAACAACACTGTATCACATCTAACACAGAAATTCCACGGTATTTCTCAGCAAACAGAAAACAATGGATATTTTCAAGCACTAACCTTAGCATAACGATCTATGCTTCCAAATAGGAACATTAGACAAAACACCCGTACTATGACCAAAGAGAGGACGGTAAATTCAGAATACCTACTTTGGGTTAGCCCTTTTTTGTTTCAAGGCATAGTTTTAGGTCCTATATTAATTTATTATAAGTAACTTTGAAATGCCAAGGGGAGATGCTGTTTGTAGAACTGGGCAGGAGTTTAATTTTGTGTGTTTCTGGATGAGTGCTTTGTGTTAACTTACTTTGCAAAAAAAAACAAAACAACATTCCATGAAATAAAAGAGCAGTTCTCAAAAGAATACACCCAAAGGATGATCACTTTTCTACCTTGTAGCCAGGTGTTAAGTACAAATTAACTTAAAACACACCTCACAATTATAAAATATAAACACAAAGAGCATCTTCCTTGCCACGTTTCCATACAGGCCTCTGTGGGTATCTCACACAGGCCTCCTGTGAGGGTGTAGTAGCCCACAGGCGCTGCTCTCATGTTTTCCCTCAAAAACTGAGCTCTCTTCTGGAACATCACACTCGGGAGATCGAACAGGCGGCACCTTTGCAGTTCCCTGCAAGCATTAACAGCCGTTTCCCTGACTGCTTCACTGCAGTGGAGGAAACCGTTGGAAAGGTCTGTTGAACCACTGCGTTTACAGACCCGCCCGAAGACCCCGGCCCCGTAAAGCCGCCCGCCGGCCCCAGGCCCGCGGCTCGGGCCTGCCTGGACACGGGGAACGCCACCACCGGGCACCACCCGGCACCCCGACGCCTGCCAGACACCCAAGGCCCGGCTCAGAGCGGGCCCGAGCGGCCAGCGCCGCCCGAGTTCTGTTTCTAGCGGCAGGTGGAGAGCTGCTGCGGCCCTCCCCAGGCCCCGCCACAGAGCCGCCCTCCCCCGAGACGGGGAGAAGCACCCACAGCCCCACTCTGCCGCCCATAGGAAGGGCCGCAGGGGTCCAGCAGCCGGGGCTACCCCCACGACAAGGGCCGACTGCCGCCAGCCCAGCGGCCGCCGCCAGAGCTCCCGGTGGCAAGGCGCGGCCTGGGAGGGGAAAAGAGGTGGGGGGGGGGGAAGGAAAAGGGTGGGGAATGAAGGAGACGGGTAGGAAGGAGCGGGCACTTGCGCGCGCAGAGGAGGGGAAGGGCAGGAGGGTTATTTATAGCCCGGCTGCTAATTTGGGAAGCGGGATCAAGCGCCCCGCGGAGCGCGGCCCCCACCGCCAGCACTCACCCCATCCCGCAGAGAGGCGCCGGCCCCTTTAAAACCACAGGAGACCCCTCCCTCCGGCCCTCCTCCCCTCCCGCCGGGAACCCCTCGCAGCCAGCCAATCAGCGGCGGCGACGCAATGGGGCTGCCGGCAGCCAATCGGCGGGCCGCGTAGTGACCGGAGGGGAGGCGAGGAGGCAAGATGGAGGCAGCGGGGGAGGCGGTGGCACCGGCCGCTTTCATGGCTCCCCTGCAGCCTGAGGGGGCCGCCGCCACCGCCGTGGTGCTGCCGGAGCGGCTGCAGCGGCGGGAAGCGGAGCGGCAGCAGGGCGTGGAGCGGCAGCGGCAGAAGAAGGAGGCGCAGGTGGTGAAGGAGGAGCAGAGCGAGTTCTTCTTGGCCGCCTTCGCCCGGGAGCGGGAGGCGGTGGAGGCGCTGCTGGCGGCGGGGCGGCTGGAGGAGGCGGCCGCCCGCCTGCAAGGGCTGCAGAAGCTGCTGACCGAGAGCGTGCGGTTCCTGGCGCCCTACGAGGTGCGGCAGGGGCAGGAGGCCGTGGCGCGGCTCCAAGGGGACCTGGCGGCCCGCCGCCAGCAGCTGCAGCCCAAGAAGAAATTCGCCTTCCGAACCCTCAAGAAAGAAGCGGCGCCGGGCAGCGAACCGCGCCCCGCCGCGCCTCCCCGGCCCGAGCCCGCCGCTCCGGCCCCCGGCTGCGGCCCCGCCGAAGGGGAGGAGGTGGGCCCGCCGCTGTGCGGGTTCGGCGGCGTCGAGGGCGAGGAGCTGGAGCTGGGCCCCGCCGAGCTGCTGCAGCGCGACGTGGTGCTCTCCGAGCTGCGCGGCTGCCGGGTGCGGCTCCGCGGCAACGCCAACACGCTGCGGGTGCGGGACTGCCGGGGCTGCACCCTGCTCTGCGGGCCCGTGTCCACCTCCGTGCTGGTGGATGGCTGCAGCGATTGCCTGCTGGTGCTGGCCTGCCAGCAGCTCCGCACCCATCGCACCCACGACAGCCGGTTCTACGTGCAGGTGACCAGCCGGGCCGTCATCGAGGACTGCAGGAAGGTCTCCTTCGCTCCCTACACCTGGAGCTACCCGGGCATCGAGAGAGATTTCGAGACTTCTGGGCTGGACAGAAACAGAAACAACTGGAACCTGGTGGATGACTTTGACTGGCTGGCGACTGACAAGCCTTCGCCCAACTGGAGCCTGATCCCTGAGCAGGAAAGAATCAGCTGCTGGGACTGATGGTGGAGGCAGCTCGGTGCTGAGCAAGAAACCCTGGTGTAAACTGATTAATTAAACCGTGGGGCTTCACCCCCAATATACCATTAAACGATTCCATTTGGTATTTAAATTGTGAATTACATTGTATGACTGGATTTTTGTAACTGAAGAATACCAGTCAAATATAGTTTACTCTTCTTACACACATTGCTGCTATAACCTTAGGTGTATCACTGTGGAATTTGCCAGCTACTGCAGAACCTCACTGCTGAGTTTTTCCAATTAAGGTGGAGCAAGGGGCACCAATACACGAACAACAGTGAGCCTCTCTTAAAGCTGCTGTTCTGCTTGCACTCACCCAGGCAAAATCTGAATCAGCTGCAAGTAGTACAAGCTGTACTGGAATGGAAAGATAAAATACTAAAATTTTCATATTTTTGTGGTTCTCAAGTTGCAGATCACAGTACACTATATTTTATGGGGAGTATTGGAGAGGGTTTTAGTGAGGTAACAGGGGCAAAAGGTTAATTTAAAGAAGCAGTTTGACTGAACAGCATAGCAGACTGAATGAATCCTAGGCTATGATGTAATTATGAGCCAGGTTCTGTTGATGTGGGTGAAATCTGTTGTCTTTCTTTAGGCTGTTATTTCAAGTGAGATGATAAATCAAAAGGAAAAAGATCTCATAATGAACATTTAATACTCTCCTAATATATTACTGAGTGTTTGAAATTAACAAACCTAGATCAATATTAAACCTATACAATCTGAAAAGATGTCAGAGGATGCTCCTTCTGTAAACAGGTTTCACCTGAGATAGATGGATAAAATGAGTGCACCTCTGGGGCAATGCAGTAAGTGCTGATTAACATTAGAGAATCTGGGCAAACTGTTCTACTGTAGTCTGAAACTGCAGGGGAGAGATGTTCAGGTATGTCACGTCCTACTAGTTGTTACATCCATCTACCAGACAATAGGCTTTGCAGTGCTGCAGTCTTTAAATTTATAGCACCCCAGTACTACATAAGTGCAGTATTGACAGAGGGAGTCAGTAAAGTGGGGAGATAAGGTGCTATATTCCAGTTCCAGAATTCCATGTTATCTCAGATAAAGTGCACAGTAACTTAAGTTCCATTTTTTCACTCCTGCTAAATACATAAATAAAAAGCAGCATTACAGAATATGGTGCCCTGTTAGTGGTGAAGTGACCACTGTCTACACATAAAGTCTATATAGTATGTCCAGGGTTCCAAAGACACTCCTTAACTTCTCATATTTTGCAAGAAATCATTGTTTATCGATTCTAAGCCTAAGATTCAGCTTACAGTTGTATTTTAAAAGCTGGAAAATATTTATGCTGCCCTGCTATCATGTATGTGCCTCAAACAGAAAATTAATACTAACTGAACCATCAAAAACTGCATCATTGCAATGAGAAGTACTTGAAACTTCAGAAAAAGAAACTTAAGAGAAACTTTTTATCTAAGTAAGTTGTTTTCAGTATAATTAATTTAAAAGGAGGGGGAAGGGTTTTTTTGTATATTCTTCATTTTATATATTCTTTGCTTACTTGTGTTAATGCATACTTTTGACTGAATTGGATTTTGCATTTCAAATGTGTTTTGAATTTTCAGTTGTCCCTTTACTAATTATCTTTGTTTACACTGACAGCATCATAAAATAATTTAGGAAAAACACTTAGTCTTGCTTTAATGTACATAATTTTTAATATATGCTATTAAAGGGGTGTCATCAGGTGAGGGTCTCAAGCACTTCAATTTTAACACATCCATTTTAGTACAGAACCTGATGTTGCAGTTAATCTTTCTTCCCCCACATACCCTGGTGATGACATATCAGTTCCCGAGGTGTCCTCTGCAAATTGTTCAGCCTGTAAGAACTACAGAAATGCCTTTGTTCTGCTGGCCAAGAGCCAGAAACATTTACTCACCGTGTTGATGAACGTGGCAAATCTAGAAGTGGAGAGGCTGCTGCTGGGCTGTAGCAGGGGTCAGAGGTGTGGGCTTCTCAATGCGCTTCCAACTGGCATCCAAGTGCCTTCCCGTGTCAGCTCCTGGTCCTTGGCCTGCAGTACTGCCTCAATAAACAGCGTGAGGCAAAACAAGGACATTTAGATTTCAATTTCAGTCTGAAAAACGCTACCTCCGTGATGTTTTTCAGAAGTCAGTTACTGACATCCCAATTCCTAATGTTTTCTTTCATCCCAAGTACTTAAACTTCTTTTGTTACTATTAGGTAATACTCTTCATGAACATGACTTCAGAGGAGGCTGCTGAAAGGTGTTCCACGTGATTACTTTCCCTTAAAGATTTATCATTACCTTTGTAATACAAAATAGCAAACTGGATCTTGATCCCATGCATGACACAAAACAACAAAATTCAATTTGAGAACAGCAAGTCTGAAGAAGTGATCCGGCAAATACTTTTATAGGGAGGGAAGAAGTAAAACACCACGTGAGTGCAAGAATATTAGCTGATATCCCAACAGTACAGACAGGCATTTGAGAATCCATTTTCCAGTCAAATCTAGCGGAAAGCGGCAACTTCGACGTGTTGAGAATTACATATCTACTCATTACATTTTAACAAAAGTACAAGTATTTAAAAGCATGGTAGGCGTAAGCATATATACATAAATGTTTTATGGGTTACTTAGATGTATCTAATCTGTATTTAAAATTAGATTTTAAAATAATTAATTTTAGATTAAAAAATAATTTTTTTAACTATTTTCTTAACATCCATTTTCGTAGATGGAAAAAAAATTCTTTTTATGTTGCCACACAAACTAAGGTTTTAGAAATAAGATGTTGGGGATAATTTGGCAGGTCTAGACTATTGAGTGTCGTCTAGATTATTTCATTGGAACTACTTACAGAGTAAATGCTAAGGACAGGAAGACCAGAAGTCCAGTCTGTAGTATCTGTAGCTCCATCCTATTGGTTTACCTTTTGCCTCAACTGACAAAGCATCAGAAAAATTGCTTCCTCTCTGCGGGTGAGTCTTAAGCTGTCTGTTTAAGAAAAACATATCTTAAGTATGGAAGCGATTAAATAGTTTTACTGAGAGTGTCTGGTTTCAACAGGTAAGGAATTCTGCACTGTCTTGTCTCTACACGACTCGATGATGGAGGATCCCAAATTCCCCTTTAGAAGCTCGCGACTGAGAAGGATTCAGAGGGAAGGTTGGGCAGAGTTTGTGCAGCTGAGGAGAGGTGCCGGGCTGTCTCTCCAAAGTTCTCCTGGGTCAAGGAGACTTGCAACGCCAGCCCGGGCAGAGCCGCTTTGTCTCCCCACTAATCGCAGCTCGGGGAAAGGAGGACAGCTCATGCTGGGTGTCTTCCCTCGAGGCAGTAAGTAATGCTGACACGAAGAAAATGCCCGGCAGCCTCTTCTAGGCCAGGAGCCAGGGCTGCCCTGTGTCCAACCTGCTCGGGAGAGCTTGCAAAAACCCCCTTCCCCAGAGAATCACCATGAAGGAGGCAGCTCTTTGGGGAGGCTCTCTGCCAGCCCCTGCGCTGAGGTGGGCTCACAGCAGGGAACACCAGGCTCATGGTCCTTCTACAGGGAGGGCAGCAGCAGTCAGAACTGCTGTGAAAAATAGCTGGTTTCAGGCTACCTTGCATAGTAGGAAGTCGGAGGACTGAAAACACGATCCAAGGGAGAAGACAGTTCAAGGAGCATGTTCGAGGCTGGTAATTCCCTGACCAGTTGCGGATGGGGAGCACCAGGAACACTGACAGTGCACCCTCCATCACACCAGGGCTGGCCAGGGGACCAAGCAGTAACACCTCCAGCATAGCTTTGCCTCCATCCACAGCAGTTTGTCAGGGTGGCCCGTGTGTTGGCCAGAGTCACATAACCTGCATAGTGCAAGACTGAAGCAAAGTCTCCTCAAGAGCTTTGTCTCTGGTTTGCACTTCATTGTCACCAGAATAACCAAGCTTAACTTCTTTAAGAGCACATAAAGAAATTGATTTTGCTAGGCATCAGAGGGGGCTGAAAAACAAACACCTGCCAAGATATGATTATGAACACCTTATGAGGGAAACGGAAACATCAGCACCATAAAGTAGGTGCAAGTTGGCCCTGAACAGAGGGCTCTCTGTCTGAAAGGTAGAAAGTTTCTAAACAGTAGGCATGGAAGTGTGGAACCATTTTCCACAGGGAGTCACAAGAGCGTGTTCTTCATTTAAACACTTTTGAATGACAGGCTGATTGGACAGCCCTCCTCTGATACAGCAGCCTTACCAGTGCAATCCTTAAAGCCAGTGCAACTTCTTTAGCTCACCACACAGCCCAGTAACTCAACCTGTTAAAGCTCATAGGTGTCTGTGAATGAAATAAAATAGTTCTATGCAAAAATAGACAGCTGTGAATCCATAGAAGAGACCTGAGACAATTCATTAGCTCCACATTGTGAGTGTTGGCATTTGTTGAGGCTGTGAGAGGTAGCACAGACTAAAGCTTGCCTCCAGAGAAGCAGCTGAGAGCTTTGCTGCTGCTTCCAGTGAGGCCACCATCACATCTGGAGAACCATCCCAAGAGAGGGCGACCCCCTCAGTTCCTACTGGAATCCAGGCATTTCCCTGTGTCTGCACCTGCTTCTCTGAATAGCAGGAACAAAAATGGAGTTATTTGCATTCTCTCTTTATCCAGCTCTCTTTCCTTTAAATAGATTCTGGTGTGGGCTCTAAGCCAAATATTTGTGTGAAAAAACACAAGTAAGAAATAAGTGCATAAGACAATTTCTTACATACTTTTATGCTTTATGTTTTTGAGGGCTTGGATTCTTATATATATATATATATATATAAGGTTGTTGGTGTGTTTTTTTTTTTAGAAAAAACACCTTCCTATTAAGACAATAGCTATACATAGACAAGGATCAAGTCTCAGTGGGTTTACCTGGAATTGCTTGAGATGTTACAGAATACATAGGAATTCTTGAATGGAAGGAGCTTTTGTGAATATATACAATCCTCCTCCCTACCCCTTTCATATACATCCTACTTCTATCTTTCCAGGCAGATCTTTCCCAGCCCGTGAGTGGGATCTGAGGGCGAGCTTGTTGAATTTCAGAACTGTGTGCAGGCAAGTATATTTCTTTGCCTCCTTTAAGCATCATCTTTTTGCTGCTCAGCTTTGCTCCCTTAACCCCTTAATTCCTGCTTTCCATCAGTCTCTCACCACTTCTAAAAACTGTGGCCCTTTTTCTATACAGCCTTGTTGCAGCCATTTCATCTGCACAAGAGACCTCACAGCCTGCACAGCCCCAAAAAGCCAATTTCATCACCTGCAAGGAAGGATACAAATAGCAAGGGAAAAAAAACACACAAAAAAAACCTCCCCTGTGCAACTTGTGGAATTTTAGCATCTCCATTCACATCGTGATCTAATTTATCTGACTTACTTGAGGTTCCATCTGTTGTGCCGAGATGTTTTCCAGCACTAATGGCTGGTGTGAGCCTCTTTCAATTCCCCACATATTTCTTTCCTGTTTCTGCAAGTACAAACATGGATTTATAACTCTCATTCTTTCAGCACTAAAGAGTACACTCTAGACATCACAGTAATTCAAGTAAATACTCATAAAGAGTATCTATAAAGATCTCAGGGATCAAAGAAACACTGTTTTCTGAACACATTATTCACACTGTGGATAAGGATGGCTGAAATGCTGGGAACTACCCAGAGGAAAACCACACTAAAAAAACCACAGTGTGCCCTGGTGTAGTTTAGGAGCCACAGCTCGGGTGGGTCAGATCACCCTTCCCAGGGTATCAACAACCAAAGGAGGGAGTTTAGTGATTTGCCTCTGTTTGTAGGCTCAGGGCCTGAAGCCACTTCACATGCCACAAAAATAGTATCCTACCAAGTTACTTGTGCACATGGGAGGGGAAAAAAAATGTCATAAATCAGACCTGTTAATCATACAATTTGTCACAGACATTTTATCATGTTGTTCCTCAGGAGTGTCCCAGTACACACACAACAGTTACAAATGTAAGCCAAACCATATACAGTGCATAAAAACACACCTTACCTCTACAAAATAAGTAAAACCAGATATCTTCATCACAGAATCACAGACTGTTAAGGGTTGAAAGGGACCTTTGGAGATCATCTAGTCCAATGCCCCTGCCAAACTAGGTTCACCTAGAGCAGGTTTCACAGAAACATGTCCAGGTGCGTTTTCAATATCTCCGGAGGAGACTCCACAACCTCTCTGGGCAGCCTGTTCCAGTGCTCTGCCACCCTCAAAGTAAATGAGTTTTTCCTCATGTTCAGATAGAGCTTCCTGTGTTCCAGTTTGTGCCAGTTGCTCTTTGTCCTGTCACAGGCACCACTGAAAAGAGGCTGGCCCCATCCTCTTGACACCTGGTCTTTAGATATTTATAAGCATCAATGAGGTCCTCTCTAAATCTTCTCTTCTCCAGGCTAAATAGGCCTGTGTCTCTCAGCCTTTCCTCATAAGAGACATGCTCCAGTCTCTTGATTATTTTCACAGCCCTCCACTGGGCTCTTTCCAGTAGTTTCTTGTCTTGAGCTGTGGAGCCCAGAATCAGACACAGTGCTCCAGATGTGGCCACACCAGGGCAGAGTAGAGGGAGAAGATGACCTCCCTCAACCTGCTGGCCACACTCTTTTTAATGCACCCCAGAAGACCATTGGCCTTCTTGTCCACAAGGCACATTGCTGGCTCCTGGTCAGTCTACCAGGACCTTCTCCGCAGAGCTGCTTTCCATTAGGTCAACCCCTAACCTCTTCTGCTGCATGGGGTTATTCCTCCCTAGATGCAGGACCCCACACTTGCCCTTGTTGAACTTCTCAGGTCTCTAGCCTGTCCAGGTCTCGCTGAATGGTGTCAGCCACCCTTACCAGTTTTGTGTCCTCAGCAAATTTGTGTTCTCTGTTCCCTCATCCAGGTTGTTGATGAATATATTGAATAAGACTGGACTCAGTACTGACCCCTGGGGAATGCCACTAGTCACAGGTCTCCAACTGGACTCTGTGCCACTGATCACAACCCTCTGAGATCTGCCACGCAGATAGTTCTCAATCTCACTGTCCACTCATCTAACTCACACTTCCTAAGCTTACCTATGAGGATGTTATGGGAGACAGTGTCAAAAGCCTTCCAGAAGTCAAGGTAGACAACATCCACTGCTCTCCCCTTATCTACCCTGCCAGTCATGCCATCATAAGAAGGCTATCAGGTTGGTCAAGTGTTATTCTCACTTGGTGAATCTATGATAACCTTCTCTTCCTCTACGTGTTTAGAGATGACATCCAAAATGAGCTGTTCCATTACCTTTTCCAGGGATGAAGGCGAGGCTGACTAGCCTGTAGTTTCTTGGTTCCTCCTTCTTGCTCTTTTTGAAGGCTGGAATGACACTGGCTTTTTTCTAGTCCTCAGGCACCTCTCCTGTTCTCCATGACCTTTCAAAGATGATGGAGAGTGGCTTAGCAATAACATCTGCCAGCAACCTCAGCACTCATGGCTGCATCCCATCAGGGCCCATAGATTTATGAGTGTCAAATTTGCCTAAACAATCTCTAACCTGAGCCTCCATAAGCAAGAGAAAGTCTTCCTTTCTCCAGACTCTCTTACCTCAAGAGTCTGAGATTCCCAAGGGCTAGCCTTAGCAGTAAAGACTGAAGCAAAGAAGGCATTCAGTAACTCTGCCTTCTCCTCATTCTTCATCACCAGGGCACCCACCTCATTCAGCAGCAGGCCCGCATTTTCCCTTGTCTTCCTTTTGCTACTGATGTACTTGAAAAAGCTCTTCTTACTGTCGTTGACTTCCCTTGCCAGATTTAATTCCAAGTGGTCCTTAGCCTTCCTCATGGCATCTCTGCATGCTCTGGCAGTGCTCCTATATTCCTCTCAAGTGGCCAGTTCCTTTTTCCACATCCTGTAAACTTCCTTCTTCCATTTGAGTTTCACCCTTGCAATGAAACCTAACCACTTCTAAGGAAAGAAAAGAAAAACAAACAAACCAAAACAAAAACCGCCAAGAAAGCCACATGTTTCATATCACAGAGCAGTATGAAAACCAGAGTGCATCAGGAAATTATTTTTATTGCCAACTAAAAGCATTTCCATAGTTTAGGCACGTAGGATATACCTAAATAAAGGGAAATTGCCTTTTATCTCTCATATTCCTGAAGTCAGAAGGAGCATGGTTTGTCCAGGATGGGCAGCAGACTCTATAGCAAATACCACATTGAATTGTTTGCATTTAAAAACTTTTTCCTCCCTCCTAACATTAACTGGTAAGTTTGTGGCTTATATTTAGGTTAAAAGGCAGAGCTTTTGGGAAAGATATTAATATTGTATTTTTATCCATAGAAACTGCATTTTTTTAACAATATTTTGAATTTGAACACATTTATGCTGAGTTCTAGTAGATCAACAATCATTTTAATATTTTATTCTCCCATTTTTTTCCTCCAAAATGGCATATGAATTACAGATTTGAGTTAATATGCAACCTCTGAGGAGACCATTAACTCAAATATCCATGCTGCAATTAGCTTTTGTCTGCTATGGATCAATTCCAATATTTTCTGTTTGAAGTAGAAAGCCATAGTAATTCTGCCTAATTAAAGGTGAATCCTAGCCAAGATAAAGATTTATAAGAAAAGCAGATGCCAGGCAAAACCATTTTTCTTTTTAGCACTGTCCATACCCCAAAACACTTTGCAATGATCCCCCATAACCTTCATCTTCCTCACATTGCTCTGCTTGAGACATCCCTCAGCTCATCAGTTTGCAGAGGGCTTGTCAGCTCCACACCTGGGAGAAGCAGGAAGCATTAAATCCCCACTTCTAAAAGCATTGGCTTCATTTTTTGAAGGAAGCATCAGAGTATAGCATAAGATTTACTGCCATGAGTCTCCTTTAAAGCTTCCAAGCATGAGGAGTTAACTTGATAGGTGGGTAGATTTTGCCACTGTAAGTCCTCAGCTGAAATTGAGCTACTAAAACCATTTAAATAAACAGCAGATGTCCAAATTTGGGTTGTTTTCGTTGTGTTGATTGCTTTCTGTGATGACTTTAAAGGTACCACCTGAAGTCTTAAAGGTCTAATTAGTACCTGAGTGTCCTTTCCTGAGCATCAGGTAGATTACTGACCATCTCCCAGAAAACGCTATTTAGGAGTTATTTATTAATTAGGACCCCCCCTGTTACTTTTGTTTAAAGAGAACAGTAAATTTGGAGGGGAGAGTGAGCTCTGAAACACATGCTGCATGTTCTATTTCAGTATTTTTATTCCCGAATTAACAGGAAACACCTTAGTGTACACAATTACATGGTTTTGCTGCATCAGGTTTGTCATGGACGTCGGAATGTTAAATTATTGAGGAAGCACGTATTCAGACTGTCATCTGTGTGCCTGAATACAAATTCCCCATATCCAGAGCAGCACCAGGCTTACATCTGCTGTGAGCAGGTTTACTATTTCTCATCCTATTAACTGGACAGAATATGCAGAACATATTTCACTGTATATCCTCGTGATCCACAGACCTGATAGAAAATTCTTTTTCATGTTAACTAGAGTTTCAATCTTGCCACTGACAAGAAAGGAAATCGTTTCAAGTTCATTTATCTAGAATTCACTTTGGGCTGTCAGATAAATCCACCCTCCAAACTATCTCGTGTTTCCTAGCTGAGCCCTGGAGGAGTCAGTGAAATGTAGTAACATGCACTGTGTGGTTGTGGGATTTTTTGCCGAGAAGCCAGGAGCAATGATATTTCAGTGCTATGGCTTATTGCACAAAAATGCTTCACAGCCTCTCCCAAGAAATAGCACTTTTCATCCACGTCACAGCAGGCAGAGGGAGCAGTCCCTGGTGGATAACTGCCTTCCTCCTTTCCTCTTACACACTCACCCACATCTTCAAGGGCAGCAGCGATGCTAACAACCAGGCCTGTTTTAGGGAGACCCCCCCCATGACCAGCTGCTCTCCAGATCACTGCAATAGCTCCTGGATGGACCAGGAAAGGTCCCTCTCAAAAGTCTTCTATTAGCACAGGAAGAAGTAACAACTCAATAGCTTTTTTCCTTACTGAAGGAGGATCCAGCATTCCAGCATCTCCAACAGTAACTGAGCAGCATCCATGAGCAGACTACCAAGATACTATTTTTCTGTGCTTTTTTTTTTTTTTTTTAATAATTATTATTTTTCTCACTTGCCTTCCTCCTGGGCAGGTCCCTCTGCCTTTCCCTCGAGGCTGGTGCACCATGCTGCTGGCAGCCACTAGAGGATGTCCCCAGGGCACTCGGCCAGCAGCAGGTCAGGTTGGCTCGGGTTGGGGCAGAACCTGCCCATCCCTCTCCCAGGGCTGCTCCTTTCTCACCTGCAGCATTAGCACCCTGGCCCTCACACACCTGCAGGGTAATTTTGCATTTCTTGAGGTTGCCCATGGCTAATTTTGCATTGCAGCAGCAGATGGTGAGCAAGTGCAGGACTTTCCCAATAGCTCTGAACCTCTGTGGGTCCAAAAGGGCGGAAGGAGGTGATATTTCAAAGCAAGTAAAATTCCCAAAGCACTGGGAAGAGCAAACGCCCAGCATCCCTGCTTGCCCAAAACAGCTGCGTGGTGCAAGGAGGAAGGTCGCTGCCAAAGGAGGGAGTTGCATCCCTCCTTTTTTGCCCACTCCTGCATGAAAGCAGAGCCAGGCTGCAGGTCCCTCAGCAGACACCAAGGGTCCTGGGGGTGGCTGGTGACAGCAGCCTGAGGGTCCCTCCCCAGCCCTCGGGTCAAATTCCTCCCTGGTGTAAGGTTTTGGATCTCCTGGGGCAGCCCCACTCCCCACCCTGGCCTGGTAATTATCCAGTAACCTGCTCATGCAGGCTCCCTTTTTATAGAAAGCAGCTCTGGATTTCAAGCTGGGGGTTATTTATCGAGTTTCTCTGAACTTTTCCTTTTTCCTTCCCTCCTGCCAAGGTCCAGAGATGGTACGAGCCCTGGAAGTAAATAGAAATGCCAAGCTTAGTTTTTTTAGGTCACTGTAAACGACACTCTTATCTGTTTCCAGGACACATAAGCCACAGGATGTCATCTCGGGTCAACATAGAAGGATAAAGACTAGAAAGGTGGTTTTGGTTGTAGATATGAATAAATCAGGATCACATAGGGGAAGTATATTTTTCTATTCAAGCAGCTTTTTTTATCTCAGAGCCCTCTTTCTTTTTCCTCAAAGGATCCATATTGTTCTGGCCACAAAGATCTTTTTATGTCTTTGGGTTTTCACATTCTGCCCAGCAGCCTATCATAAGCAAGTACAAATCTACTAAACAGTAAAATGAGGGATTATTTCCACTCATCTGTTGACAGACATTTCTCCAAATTGGATCAAATGATTAAAGGTATTAGAATGACGTCTTGCAGATCCAGATCAAATCATTTGAAACCTTGAGACTGTTTCTCCTTTGCTTGGAAGGAACCACCAGAAATAGTTGTAGGTGCTAATTGCCCATTATTCTCACTAATGTGAAATTGTTAATTGGGGTCTTTGAATATTTGACTTGCTTGAATCCTAACTGGGGGAGCTCAAGATGGAAGGACCGTGCAGTGGCTCGCTTCCCACCGTGCCGTTCGGGGTCTCTTCCAATGCCTGAATGGTTCTTCCTCGAGTCTCTTACGCCGAGAAAACGGGTCCAGACTGTGAAATCTTCCAGCACCTCACATTACGAAGATGGCACTGCTGAAAGTCAAATTCAGCCAGAAGAAACGGGTAAAACTAGCGCAGGGACTATGGCTCATGAACTGGTTTTCAGTGTTTGCTGGAATCCTTGTTTTTAGCATGGGGTTGTTCCTCAAAATTGAACTCCGGAAGCGAAGCGAAGTGATGGACAATTCTGAAAGCCACTTTGTGCCCAATTCTTTGATATTGATGGGTATATTATCCTGCGCCTTCAATGGGTTTGCTGGCAAAATTTGTTATGATTCTTTGGATCCCGCTAAATTTGTCAAGTGGAAGCCTTTGCTGAAACCTTACCTGGCACTATGTTTCCTCTTTAACATACTCCTTTTCTTCGTTGCTCTGATTTGCTTTCTCATGCGGGGTTCTCTGGAGAGCACGCTGGCCCACGGGCTCAAGAACGGCATGAAGTTCTACCGGGACACAGACACCCCTGGAAGATGCTTCATGAAGAAGACCATTGACATGCTCCAAATTGAGTTCAAATGCTGTGGGAACAACGGCTTCAAAGATTGGTTCGAAATTCAGTGGATCAGCAACAGATATCTGGACTTCAGCTCCAAAGAAGTGAAAGAGTAAGTGACTTAGTGGGGTTTGTACGGCATAGTATCATTAGTTGATCAGTGTTTTACTAAAGAAATGTACATCAAAAGAGGCACTGACTGGAGGGGAGTTTGTATAAAATGTTGGGTTTTTTTCCTCTGCTTTTTCTTAATAAGCTTCCCAAACGTTCAGCTACATTGCTTCCTCCCCTGGAAAATTCCTCCAATGTTATCCAGAACATAAAATATAATGCACTAAAATACAATTCTCACTCTTACACAGTGTGCTGTAAACAGATTTCCAATAATAATCTTTACTGCCTTTTACCTCTTCATAAACCCATTCCGTTGAGCCACACATACCTACTCCCAAAATCAACAGGGAAGTATCAGAACTTCACTATCCCTTCAATGTGTGCCTTATGAAGTTCCTAAAAAAAGACTTCCCTGGATATACACTGCTGACACCGCTTTTAAAACTCCACTTTAAATATTGGCAATTAAGCAATCTCATGGAAACAAATAGAAATGCTTTACCAATAACTCATGCATTTTAAATCCTTAAAATTTAGAATTCTATTTTCATATTCATTCAATGTATTGCTTCAGCTCTGAACAATATTGAGCCATCAAACACGTTGGTGTTCCTAGCTTTACACAGCATCCAGAGTAGCCAAATGCATTTTATGTTCTCTCCCATATGAAAACATGTTCAATAGATATGACTGTGCCTCAAAATAGCACTAGTTTTCTCTGCACAAACCAGCACAGATTGTTGACCAGAAACACTTTAACGGCTCTGATGTCAGTGCCTAAAGAGGCAGTAATCTCAAAATCAGCTAAGGCACAGTAAGCACAAGTAAAAAATAAACATGAGAACAAATGAACTTTTGAAATGAAAAATTGAGCATTGTGCATAAATACCCACAACCTTTCAATAAATTAAGCATCAGGGGAAGCGAACGTTACGCAGAGTTCTTTGGGAACATCACTTGTTAGTGTTTATACTCTGTGGCTGCACAAAGGGTCTTGTAAACTGGAAGCAATCTGCTTTTTAAATGGACTGCCCATGTTAAAAATGTCTGAATTAATTTCAAAAAAGACTTTGTGTATGTCTCGTGGGATCCCTGCCTGACTGTGTAAACAGCATTTCAGTTGTGTGTCTCTCTGTGTATTGTTTTGACTTGTTGGGTGGTCTGGTTGTTTTTGCAATTCTGAACTAGGACTTCATAGTGAAAACTGTTACAGGCTTAACCTATTGCACTGCAGGGTTATAACAAATACGCTTGCTATGTAATAAGGGAGCGTTTGCATGGCGAAGGTATGCCCATGGGTATAAATAACTACTTGAAAACATAATAAGTTCACCTTGCCAGCATTATATGGAGATTTGAGAGCTGTAACTTAATCCAGCAGCAGTGGAAGGACAAAGCACAGAGGGAAAACAAGGTTATATTGTCCTTCACAAATGATGTCTTGTTTGGGACTGAGACTCGGGGCAATTTCTTTGTACTACTGAGGCAGGAAATAGGGCATTAAAAATCCACAAATGGATGTTAATGAGTGAATTCAAGGTTTGAACTGTACAGCAGTGCACAGTCTCTTCTCACATCCCTAGTGGGATAGTCTGGTCCCTTTGAAGTCAATAGCAAAGTTCTCCTTAATTCCAGGGAAGGTGGGAGCCCGTTTCCCCAACATTTGTAGAGCGAAGGCCTGATACAATCTCTCTGAAACTGGTGGAGCATTTACACATCAATGGGAATTAGACCCAGTGCAGAGCACACTTTACATCTACAGATAAAACCTCAACTACATTTGGCTTTTAGATACATTTAGGTCACGACTGCGAAGTGGAATTTTACTTCAGCAGGTTGTTGCAGTCACCTCTCTCTCTATGACACAATTTTAAAATATCCATATAGAAAGCTACAAACTGCTCAGATATTTTTTTCACCTGTCTAGATCACCAGTGCTCGCCACTCTGTCATTTTCTAAGCAAAATGACATTTGTTAGAGTTGCAGTCCTCTTATTATAGTCTTTTTCTGCGATGCCAGTGAAATTATTTCCCTTCTAAGTATCTCTCATCTCCATAAATGGCAGTTTATGGAGTTGGGGAGCTCCTGCAGGGATTTCAGAAATCTTACAACATCCTATCGCTGAAGCCCATTTCATGTTTTAAATACTGGTTACCTTCCCAAGCCAAGAATAAATGCATAGCACTTTCCTGGAGTTATTATCCTCAAAAAGAAGGTATTAGGTTTGCTGGATCACTAGTCTAGCCGGTGGGTCCTAAAGCTGTTGTAGGTCCTTTTCTGAGCTCAGGTCACCTTCAGCATCTCCCCAACTATGCTGTGATCACTCTTTTATGACTGAGTTCCTGAAATTTCTCCCTGCCATTTACTTTTCTTAAAAATTAATTTCTTTGAAGAAGTGACCCAAGAAGGTGCGTTTCCATCATGAAGAGTAAATTACAGACCCAGTGTAGCCTTGACACAGAAAAGGATTTCAGAGAGGAAAACAAACAAAACAAATATACACGGGGGATATGGATAAATGGAATGGGCAGGAGATGTGGTGGAAGCTCTGGATTGCATTTTCTTTCCTTCCTCGTGCAAGTTTGCTCTGGTATATCTTCATTTGTGTCTCTGTGCATTCATGCTTCCTTCTGCCCTTGCCCATAGTCGTATCAAAAGCAACGTGGATGGAAGGTACTTGGTGGACGGTGTCCCCTTCAGCTGCTGCAATCCCAGCTCCCCGAGACCCTGCATCCAGTACCAGGTCACCAACAACTCGGCTCACTACAGCTACGACTACCAAACAGAGGAACTCAACCTCTGGCGCCGTGGCTGCCGGGAAGCCCTCCTGCACTACTACAGCAGCATGATGAGCTCCATGGGCGTCATTGTCCTCCTCGTCTGGCTTTTCGAGGTAACCCTCTCCCCCCAGTCATGCTGTGGTGCGGTGGAGCCCCAGCTATGGAGAAGCAGAGCATTTTTCATCAGGGGCTTCCAAGTTAAATATCAGACCTATTTCAAATAGATCATCCACTGTCATTCTTTGGCTGAGGAAACACCTAACAGTGACCATCTGCATAAAGGCTGAAAGGTCCCAGGCTGGAGACACAGACGGGAAGCACGGGGTGGGGGCTAGATCGCAGAACTCCCCTCCAAAGTAGTCCTGCTAGAGCCTCAAGAGGCTGAAAAAGTCCAATTTTATGCCAAAGGCAAGGTGCTGAGCAGGGAAGAGCCTGGGAGGGCTCAGCTCTCCAGAGACATTAATTTTACGTGCCTCACCTTTAGTGGGGAGTGGAAAGCATGCGAAGCAGCGCATCAGAAAGAGGTGGCAGGAATTTGTGGGACAGAAAGTGCAATTAAGGAGTTCGTGTGCTGATGTAAAGACCTAGAGCCATGTGCAGCGTCCAGCTTCAGGGCAGCATTTGGTTTAAGGTCTTTCATCAGCTCCATCAGTGGTCTTGGACACAAGAAGTGGATTAGGTGAAGTAGATGGGATTCATTTAATTTTATTCTGCTTCCCGAAACTCACAGAACATTGGCAACCAGGTGCAGATACTACCCAGTGCAGGCCTTTGTGGGCACCACAACCCGAAATGGAGCCTTGCTGCTAAAATATCCTTCATTCGACGCGAGGGAAAGGTGTCCTTCTGCCTCCAGGAGAGGGCTAATTTTCTATCCGGGGTGTTTAATCAGTGCTAATACATAGGGAGCGTGGGCTGGCAGTGGCACGAGGGCTGGCGCGTGAGGCGCGGGATGAGGAGGTAGGACAGGACCCAATGGCCAACGGAGAGGGTGCAGCTCACCGTGCCACACGGAGACCCTTCCTAGCCCTCGAAATGGTGGCTGCAAATGGCATTGCCCCCGTTAATTGATAACGGTGCCTCTTTAAAAAATTTGGGTAAAGGTAAAAGATGCATTATATTTTGATACGAGCCCTGGGCTACACCCTTCTAGGAATGAAGATGCTTTTTAAAAAACAAACACCTACCCAAACAGTCTGTGAAGTGAAAAAAATGTCAGAAAATTACTTCATGTTGCATTACTATTCTGCGTGGCAGAGAAAGTTACTCCCTCCTTGTAGCACTATAATTCTGTCAAGAAAAGAAAGAGAAGCTCGTGTCTTGCCCAAATTCAGATGAAGAGTTCTTGAAGAGGGGGAATTTCATCCGCATATGAAAATAAGAAGGAAATTCAAAAACTTGGGGGAAAATGCACAGAAACACTAAAAATGCCAGCTGTTGAGAAATCATGATTAGGAACCTGTAACATACCTCTGCTGGTTTGTATGAGATTAATGACAGTGATGTGCTAACATTAATAGCAGAAATAAAAATGCAGTATTTTATTTCTAACTCTTCAAAGTACACCCCGGTGTTTTTCCAACCTGTAGCATAATAAGAAATACAATATTCTCTTTTTTTTGGTCTTCATCTTTTTCAAAATACAAGGTGAATTTTTTTTCAAGCAATCAGAGGGCTCTCAGGGCAAAGCTTTAAAGAAATATCATGATCCTGAGTTATATTCATTGACCCTTCTGAATATTTATTACTTGCCTGATTTCTGCCTTAAAAAGAGATCCACATTTGGATCTCAAACTCCCTCCTCTTTTAAGGCAAACTTTGAAGGGAGGAAGGAAATCAGGAAGCAAGCATCGATTTAGTTCTCCCTTTGAAATATAACTGCTTTCTTTAAATTGCAGTCAGGGTAGGAAACAATTTTATACCGAGTAGGAGCGCAGCAGAGGTCCTGACCCCCAGACAAGGGAAGATGTTGGTCTGACCAGGGTGGGACCCAGCTGGGAGTTGCTGTGCTGGCTCTGAGCTTCTCATTTTGTCTTGGAACGACTTGCTGAGGAGTTACAGAAAAGTGCAAAAGCAAAGGAGCACCCTGGTTTGCTTTGCACCTGGAGACAACGTGAATTCACACCAGTGACACCACAGCACCTCCCCAGCAAAGCCCTTCTGGGGGTCTGGTGGAGGACTCTTCCAGCTGGGTAGATGGCATGGGATGGAGGTGTGGGAAGGGGGACAGAACATGGAGGGTAAAACTCATCGCGGCTGTTACTCTGAGCTGTAGAAAAACATAATGTGCCAAATAGGTCTAGGGACCTCAGGGAAGGCCATTTGGGTTTAATGTTTCTCTATGAGGTGTAAGGAAGAATAAACATATTTTGAAGTATCAAAACTTCTGTTTTTAAAAAAAACCAAAACATAATGTCCCATATATTTTGGAAGTATATTATTATCCACATGCTGCTTTTACTAGCAAAAGCTGTAGGCTTTCCATCAGTGACAACCGGTCATGAGGGTGACAAAAAAAGATCACCCCATGCTCTAGCTAAGCCGCCTCAGGCTAAACCCTGGCAAACAGATGGGCTTTGCTACAGAAGGTCACGCAGAGCAAGCCTGGATGTCTTCTTGACCTGCCTCAGCCAGCAAAGAGGAAATGGAGGGTTCAAGGGTGCCCTGAATAGAGCCTTTTAAAAGGAAGGGAGGGCAGCAGCTAGTTCCTGAGATGCTCCAGGTCCTTCACCTGTATAAACATGTGGCTCCCAATAGGTCACAGCTACTGCAATGGCCATGACCCTTGGATTCATCTCACATGTGGTGCCAGAGAGTGAGCCCAGCACTGAGCCCCAGGAGGGGGGAACCCAGGAGAGAATGAGACACGAGCAAGAGGTGCATTGCACATCTTGTGCTGGAGAGTAAACTCTCTGATGCATTGAACACTAAACCTCCAGATTGAACTCCAGATAATCTTCAAAACCAGCCTGCAGGCAGAAGTGGAGATCCAGAAGGACACAGTTTGCTCTGCTGGCCCAGACTGAGGGGTTGAGAATGTTGTAGTGCAGGGGGATGTACCAGCCCAGTCTGCCCATACCTAGCCCTGGAGAAACACTGTGGACTTATTCTTCCTGCCACTATAAAGTTGCTGTGAAATGACAAGAGTTTTCATGACAGTTTGTCCATTGGCCAGGGGTAATCATCACTCATCCAGACTGTGCTAGCTGGGACCTTGATGCCCAGGCCTTCTCTGCTGAATTGTGATTAATTACAGGTCTATGATTCAAAGTCACAGACTTGTTGAGGTTGGAAGGGGCTCTGGTGGTCATCTTGTCCTCAGCCCCCTGCTCATGCAGGGCTACCTGGAGCTGGTTGCCCAGAACCATGGCCAGACAGCTTTTGAATATCTCCAAGGAGAGAGACTTAAATGCTTCTCTGGGTAACCTGTGCCAGTGCTCAGTCACCCCCTTAGTAAAAAATGTTTCGTAATTTTCATAGGGAATGTCCTGTGTTTCAGTTTGTGCTCTTGTCCTGCCATTGGGCACCACTGAAAAGAGCCCAGCTCCATGTTCTTTACATCTTCTCTTCAGGCACTTATATATAGATTGATAAGATCTGCCCTGAGCCTTCTCTTCCCCAGCTGTCTCAGCCTCTTTGCACAGGAGAGGTGCTTCAGTTCCTTCATCATTTCGGTGGCCCTTTGTTGGAGTCCCTCCACTATGCCCACATTTCTCTTGTTGTGAGGAACCCAGAACAGGACACAAGACTTCAGCTGTAGTCTCACCAGTGCTGAGAAGGGAAGAAGGATCACCTCCCTCAATCTGCTGGCGGTACTTTGTCTAATGCAGCCTGGGATACCATTTGCCTTCTTTGCCACAAGGGCACATTGCTGGCTCATGTTCAACTTGGTGTCCATGAGGTCCCAAGGCCCTTTACTGCCAAGCTGCTTTCAGCCAGTCACCCCCAGCATACACCTGTACATGGGGTTGTTCCTTCCCTAGTGCAGGACTTCAGCAAAACTGATGGTCCAAGGCTTTGTGCTAGGTCCAAGGCTAGACTAATTTACCAGATAGTTGTCTCTAGCTTCCTCGAGTCTCTTCTCATGTGGCAGAGAAAGCAGGGTTAGGTCAATAGAGGTGATGACAGCCTGAAATCTCAGCCCCAGGGCCCCAAAATCTTTCTGAACAAGATTTTTAGAAAACAAAGTCTTTAACTGAGAGAGAATGTCACAGAATCTCATCAGAGGGCAGATTAGAGGCTCCCTTCTGCAAAAGCACCTTCCTTTTTTAAAGCACGACTATTTAGTGACTTAGAGCCTTCCAGGAAACTTGTAAGTACAGCTAATTCTGCTGTCAAATTGCTGGAATTAGTAAGTCAGTCACAAAAAAGAGCTCCTGCTGACATGCAGCGAAATAGCACAAGTAGAGAGCAACGTGGAGACCATCTTTTTTGTCCAGTCCCATTAATTTTTACTTGCAACAGCAATTAATATGAAAGATACTAGTCTTGTGACTGAGAGCAGTAAAACTGGGGCTCAGATTGAAAAGAAGATGTCAAAGGCATTAAATCCTGAGACTAGCATGAAGTGATTTGATACTTCTTGTGACCTTTCTAGAATAGGTTTTCAACTGATTTAAATCACCATAGTATCAGGTAGATCCACAACAAAAGGAGACTGTTTCCAAATGCAGGACCATTAGAGACTTGAGGACCAGGTGTTGCAAGTCACACATTCCTGCATTAAACAGGACAAAAATTTGCCTTTGGAGATGGAAGTATTTGATGTTTGATGAACCTTTGAGCACTGTTTTCCACTTTCAGGCCTTGAGTAAAGGCAGAGAAACATCAACATCTGAAAATTTCGAGGGTAACCAATGGTTACCTTTTAGTCTTCCAAGAGTTTGGAGACACTGATCAGTGTCACACAAGCAGGATGAGGGTGACCAGGATAGACAGGCTACTGAATGGTCCACAGAAGCACATGCTTGAGCAGTCCCATGAGTCCAAAAGTTGTATGTGAATTTTGCAATCATCTCCTGTGCTCTGTAGCTAAATCCCAACTTCAAGCGTGGCTGGGTACCCAGTGCTGTAATCCTGCATGACAGTTCACAAGCTTCCTCCATCTCTAGTTCAAAAGCTGCAACAGGAAGCAGCAGGTCCAGGGCAGCTCTCCACAAGCCTCATCTGTGCCACCAGGTAAGGAACACACAGGGATGCTGACTTCTTTAACCATTAGGGTTTAGGAAGCCCAGAGGTATTCACTTCCTTGGGAATCTGAATAGGATATCAGAGGCGTCCTGTTTTGCCTACAGAACACAGCTGTTAATAGCAGTAAGTGATCTCCATCTTAGCTTTACCTAGCACATTAAAGACTCAACTAGTTGTCTGCTTCTCTGTCCTGGCCACCTGCGCTACCACCTCATCAAGCTGGCTCTTCTGGGCTCTGCCTTTTCTTTCTTTATCTACTCAACAGATCAATCACTTTCCTTCATAAGCAGCACAACGGTCGAAGTCAGATTGTTCTGAACGGTGTCAGAAGGCAGGAGATGGGCTGAAAACATCCCCTCTCTCTGGAAGCCGGTTTGGGTTGTTGCCAGTGTCAGGGGTGTTACACCAGGATAGTACAGTAGGAAGAGTCTCAGTGAAGGCTACTGGTACTGGCAGATACAGAAATAAAAATGTGTTTTATATTGTACCAGTCAGAGATACAGATCGCCTCATGCCTTGGTTTTATAATTGCACATACCAAGCCAAAATTTGAAGTAGACAAGCTGATGGCTCAAATCCTAATGCTGCTCTGTTCTGCACAGGTGCTGATTCATCAGTATCTTCATCAGTATCTTCCTGAGCAGATTAATATACTCGACAGAGATTAACATACTCGCCAAACTTACTAAGGTCAATGTGAAGTAAAAATATTTAGAGTTAAAATTAAGTGGACAGTGGCAGAGTATGTTGCTGCACTTACAAATAGCTTTACAGACATCTAGTGCACAGGAGCAGAGGTTTCATTAACATCTCCCAGGAGGTGTCTACCCTGTGATGGGGTGTGCGGAGACCCACCTTGTGCACACAGCCACACAAAGCTGCTGTTTCACGCACTTCCTTCATAAGATGTTGCATCCACTCATTACTTATCAACTGTCCCACTTCCCACGGTGCTCACTCGTTTCAGACCTCCACCCTTTCCTTTCCTACTTGAGAAGGGACACTTTCCTCCTGCCAGCTCTCTCCTTCTGGCCCTCCAAAGGGGAAGGCTGCTCAGGATCTCCTCTCCTTTGGAGGATTCCTACAGCCCTTAAACTATATCTGTTTGGCACCGTTGGGACTTTGTTCACTCCACCACCCGGGGCCACTAATGGCAGAAGGTGGCAAAGACATGGACGAGGGGAAAAAAAGCTATAAAAATTTGCCTGACATGCTCTGTCTTTTCCATTGTGTGGCACAGATGTCGGTGATGGTTGGCTTGCGTCTCCTGCACACCTCTCTGGAGAGCATCGCCAATCCCGAAGACCCTGAATGTGAAAGCGAAGGGTGGATCCTGGAGAACAGCCTGAAGGACACTTTTAAGTCTGCACTGGAGAATTTGAAAAAGATTGGTAAGTTCAATCAGGTGGAAGCAGATGGTGAAGGCGCCGGAGAGGAAGCTGGGAAGACGCCAGCCATCACAACAGTCAGTTGAGCTTCTAGTTGATGTGGACTTTTTAACAGAGAGGAATAAAAAAACTGAGAATTGTGAATATCTACATTTTAAAAGCTATGTAACAACCATCAGAATACACATTTCTACGCATGCTTTTTTGTATATGGGAGTATACAAGATAGTGCACCTTGGGATAATATATTTATCCACAATGTGAGTACACCATATTCATAACTTCTGGGGGAAATGACCCCTCTAAGACTTGCAAGATTCATGTGTTCCCATACCAGGGACAGGTAGTTTAAAAAAAATTTAAAAAAAAAAAAAATTTGCTGGCATCACATGGTGATCCATTCCATCTTATTTTGAAACCAAAAGAGGAATTTGAAAAGTTAGTGTTTTTTGCTCAAGTTGTTTTATCAGCATACTTCATGCACTTCAACTTCTAAAGAAAACCAGGTTGATTTTCTGGGGAATAATGTGTCAGAAGTCAAAGGAAGAAGGATTTCCAGAATTGTATATAACTTAGTATACAGGTATTTTGACAAACCTCTCATATAATGTGTTTTTTGTTAATGTGATAAGCAATGGTATTTTCTGCTGTATTTTTAAGATGTACATAGAAAAAAATTGCAAATTTATGCTGAGAATTTATTTACTAAGCAAAAGTTATAATTTAATGAAACAGCACAAGTATCATGAAAACAACATTAACTAAGTTTTACAGGGTTTGTTTCTCAGGGTTTTTTTTCAGCCTGTATAACTTGAACGAATGTGTTGTAGACTTACGCTTCACCTTGTATTTAAACAAGCAGAAGCTTAGAAGATTCCTCTTGTAGTGGGTGGAATCAATGCTACAAGCATGTGCCAGTTATGGCTATTCTGGACATTTAAAAAAGTATGTAGTCTCATAGCTTGCTCCAGAATATTCAAGCCCAACTATTTCTAAAAAAAAAAAAAAAAAAAAAGGTTACTTTGAACTTTTGAACTAACGCTTTAAATGTTTTCCAGGGTCCTAGCAAAGGGACAGCATTAATCCACAAATACTTCAAGCCTCAAACTTTGAGGCCAGGGAAAATAAGTTTAAATCAGTCCCCGGTGTGCAAATTCTTGCAACTTTTCTTTTTCTTTGTCAGTGATAGGGCACCCTTCATTATATCTTTTAACTCAAAGGGAAGGCACATTTTGTGTATGTTGCATCTCTCCAAACATACTGTCCTAGCTGGAGGACCCTGTTCTCATATGCAAAGCTGGAGTAAGACAGGAAAAGAGCCTGCTATGGAGCGTGGTCCCCAGTAAGGGAAGAGAGCATCACCTTCAGTTTTAGTGCAGCTGCCAGATAAATCCTCCAAAGGGAAAGAAACCCGACAGAGAAAGCCCCAATTCCCTGCCCAAACTATTGCAGACACCTCAGTCCCTCAGATACAAGCCAGCCAACACATTTATTTTTAACTCGGCTGCGCAAAAGCTCTACTTCTCTGTGGCATACCTGGGAGAGTTTTCTCAGCAGGTCCCTTTCCACCTGGCTGTTGACTGGAGCCATGTTTGCGGCTGCCTAATCATTGCACAGCCCGTTAGTTTTCATTCTTAATCACTAGTGCACTTGCCCAGCAGCCCTCAGCTCCTCTGGCTTTTGTTCAGACTCCTTCTAGGATGGGCAGACCAGTTCACAGAGGGATAGGTAGGGACGTGTCCGTACATGGAGCCGTAGTTTCCACCTTGGTGGCCAGGCTCTTTCAGGCCATCTGCATGCCAGGCTGGATTTTGACAGGCCTCTGTGGCATCCTTTCACTTTTTTGAAAGCTGGTCAAAGCTTGCAACTTGAGCTACAATAGTGAACTTACTTACAATAAGGAGTTAAAAAGCCAACCCAATATGGTTTGCATGTAAGACTGAATAGAACAAGGACACAAGCCAACTCGCACAAGCCAACTCGCTACTCACCACAGCCTATCATCTATTGCTTTGCTGAGGGACACTCTGCATGGCAGAACTGTACAAACCAGTCCAACTTCTCGGTAAGACATTGCCAGGACCGGCTGCTCCTCTCAGCTGGTCTGTCAGAGAAGAACAGGATTGTGGATGGCACATCTTGTGGCCACCTGTATCAGAGAAGAGCTTTTTGGAGGAGTCACGTATGGATAGGAGCTACGTTACAAGGATTAATTACAGTTTTTTCTTGTGAGGCTTCAGTATGCTGTAATCTATACTGGTTATTCAACAAGACATCTGATTTTTCAAAGAGATCTAGATTTATTACTGCCCTAGAAATCTGGCTTAGGCCATTGTTTTAGGCAGGACTCTCCAATTATTTGTGGGCTCTATTTTTTTTTTCATTTTTTTTTTTTTTTCAGTCTATTGCTAGAGCAACATAACAAATTGTCAAATTATCCTTTCAATGCCACATTGGAGAAACCAGTTGCCAGAGCAAGAAGGGTCTCATGGTATTAGGCAGGTAGGGAGACCACGTGAGACACGTTTATGAAGAATAGTACTGGAATCAGGATTCATACAAATAAGAACAAATAGTGCATATGCTAATGCTGTCTAAAATAAGGTCTCCTGGTTAATGAAGACCTATGTAACATCTTACGATTACTAAAGATTGTAACATGACTGCTTTGTAAAATATTACATGTAATATATAATTTATCCAATGTTAAATATACTTTCTTGTGACATTGCAAATGCTGCTCTAGATAAAAATATCTCTGCTGCCTGCAAATGTAATTTTAAGTATTAAAAATTCTATTGCAAGTAAACATCTCTATAAAGAAAATGTTTAAATATATACAATTTAATACAGATTTCTTTAATTTGCATTACTGATTATTTTTTGCATCTGAATTCATTTTTTGGACCCATTTTACCTGTTCCTTTAGGTGGGAAACGCTTAATGGTCTGAGAGAAAGCAAACCTTCCCCTTCTCATGTGCCCAGATAAACTCAGGATGTGCAAACAGACCCTTAAATTACATGCCTCTTGATAGAAATTTTAGTATTATCCCCTTGTAGTACAGAGGAATTAAAACATCTTCAGAAGCCTTAACTTCTAGACATGCTCAATGAGTGAAACCACCAGCACCCGCAGGATCTTTGACAATCATCAGCTACACTGGGTTTATAACCTTTTTTTTCACCATTTAAATCTAAATTGCAATGGACATTTATGAGACAGCATTGTTGTTATTTTAAATTTAAGTAGTAAACCTCACGTAGTCAAAGCTGCCTGCAGCAATCCAACAACTCCCAGAGCCGTGCCCTGATTTTCAAACTAATAAACTTCAGAAGGATGTGAACTTAATTCATAGAAACCAGGCCACTTCTCTTTAGGTACTTCCATATGGATTACCAGTTTAAATCCAAGAACCTAGATCTGAGAGCCAGCCCATGACCCTGAAGTGCCAACTTTTAAGAAATATAATTTATTTTTTAAAAGAAATGACAAAAGGTGCACTATTTTACTGGTGACATTTATTTGAGGGGACACAGCACATTCACTAAAGTGCTTTAAGGGAGGAAATATAAATGGCTCCCTTAAAGCTATTAATTCCTAAGTAGCCTTAATACAATTGATAAGATTAGCCTCCATGCATTACACGAGCTTGGGCATTTTATAATACCAGACAAATGCATGTGTGCAGCTTAGCACAGAGCATGGAAATGCTATATTGGGCTCGTAGGCACCGTGCCCTTCCAGCTAATGGTCAGGGAAGATTTTCCAAGGTGGATAGAAAGAAAAAGGGATCCCAGCAAAACGATTACTTATTTTCGCCTGACTTGTTTGTTTGGTGAAAAAAACCAAACACTACTTTTACCATAATCAGCATAAAATGGGGACAGATCACAAATGCTTGTTTAAAAAAAAACATATAAAGAGCATTATTAGAGATTAGTTAATTAAGAGATAAGGCCAGAAAAATAGAATGGTGCCATGTGATAACAGCCCCCTGCGGGGAGACGAAGGCTTAGGCAAATTTATTTCTGGTAATAGGAATGCAGCCATCCAAATGA
The DNA here is from genome assembly GCA_004320125.1 of Scolopax mira. Classification (NCBI taxonomy): domain Eukaryota; kingdom Metazoa; phylum Chordata; class Aves; order Charadriiformes; family Scolopacidae; genus Scolopax; species Scolopax mira. The sequence goes on from BJBW01004926.1 coordinate 37,285, forward strand.
AAACTAAAGTACTGCGTACATGAGACCTTTTTTATTTAAAAAAAACAAAAAACAATTCTATCAGACCTATAGTGTTCAGTGATGGATGAACTCTGAAGTAGTGAAACGCCTCTCTCAAAGCATTTTACCTGCATTTACTGATCCTGTGCTACTGAATTTTGATCCAAAGTACATTTATGGGTCAGAAAAACTGGAAGAAACCCTGGCCTGGAGCTTGGCTTTGTGGGCACCACCTCTGTAGTACCCTTCCCCGAGGAAGGTGCCCCCGTTTTGGGCACGGTGCCGGAGGACAGGCTGAGCAGGGCTCCCACCTCCCACCCCACAGGCCCCTTCTAAACCCACACACACAGAACAAGTCTTGCTTCATTAGCCTGTCTCTGCTCAAAAGAAGGCTAGTCCATAAACACGTCAAATATTAAGATCCATAGTTTGTTCTAGAGGACAATTTTTTCAGAGCAAAAGGTGGCTCAGGAATCAGAGGTACCAGGCAGACTTGGCAAAATCAGGACCAAAGAGCAGGTCTGCAGCCTGTCGCCTGATGAAGTCACAGCTGGTGTCTTCTAGCCTGACTTGCTAGCCAGTCACTAGCCCAAAGAAGCTGCTGCACCAGGAAGTGAACCCTCCACACTCCTTACATCACCTTTCCAGGTAAAATGGGGTGCTGTGGTTGAACCCCAGCTGACAACCAGGACCACACAGCCACTTGCCCACTCCCCTCCAGTGGGATGGGGAGAGAATTGGAAGAGTAGAAGTGAGAAAACTCACGGGTTGAGATAAAGACCATTTAATAGATAAAGCAAAAACTGCTCACATAAGCAAAGCAAAAGAAGGAATTAATTCCCTGCTTCCCACAGGCAGGCAGCTGCTCAGCTGCCTCCAGGAAAGCAGGGATCCCTCACATATAATGGTTCCTTAGGGAGACTAAACACTATGACTCCAAATGTCGTCCCCCTTCCTCCTTCTTCCCCCAGGAAGGACTTGATATGCTGAGCATAATGTGACATGGCATTGAATATCCCCTTGGTCAGCTGTCCCAGCTGTGTCCCCTCCCAGATGTTTGTCCCCCCCAGCCTGCCTGCTGGTAGGGTGGTGTGAGGAGCAGAAAAGGCCTTGAATACCCAACCAAGGTATTCAAACAAACAACCAAACAAACCACAGTGTTTAACCAACGCTATTTTCATCCCAAATCCAAACCACAGCACTACACCAGCTGCCGGTAAGAAAGTCAGCTCCATCCCGGGTGAAACCACCACACAGGGTCATCGGCTCCCACCAGCCAGTAGAAGGCAGTAAGTCCGAGGCACACAATTTCCCAGACTGAGAGTCTTGTCAAGAGGATGAACAAAGTTTAATTCTTAAAAAAACAAAACCAGACCACATAGGAGTCTCTTCGAAATATGCGACAGTTCAGAGTTTATCAGGAGTGTGAAGGAACTGCCGTCCCCCCCAGCTGGAGGCAGTAACAGACTGGAAGGAGACAGATCACTGTGCTCATCTCTTCCACCACTCTTCCATGCAGCAGTCCCCAAATGCCAAATTTTTCCTTCCAAGAACAGCTTTTTGCCTTCCCAGCTGCCTGAGTAACGCATTGTTCAGAGGGGAGCACAGCTCTGCCTCAGGCAAACACTTCTTCAAATGGGTGTGAGTTTCCCCATTTACACATGGGTTTCGTCTGACACAAATAAAACTATGGTTAAAGGTGAAAAAAAACCCCAAAACCAAAACAGGTGGAAAATACAAACAAGGACAAGGTGACGTCACAAGTTCATATGAATGAATCTTTCATTAATTTTATAAATTCATCAAAAGTAGAAGTAACATTGATTCTGTAATGCTGCTGTAGGCATATTTTAAGTAAATTATGACAGCATTTCTTGTTTTCATCCCAGAATTTTAAGCGCAATTAGGTCCTAAAATGTACATTTATTGTCTACTTACCTAGTTTAAAAAAAAAAAAAGAGTACTTCAAATTAGAGACTCACAATCTGGATGTGTATCTGGATTTCAGACAATGGCTACAGCAGCACGTCCCCAACTCCAGTGGGACAAAACAACTTTCTGTCCCCTCCCTCTGTGCGAGCCGGGGCTCAGCCAGACCTGCTGGTCGTGGGGGCACCCATTCCCAGTGCCACAAACTCTCCTCCAGTACCTCACAACTAGGGACCTGGTGAAGGCTTACAAGTGAAGCTCTGAGGGCAGGAAATAACCCCATCCTTCTTCCACTACACCCCAGGAACCTGCCCTGCAGCTCGCTGGCTTTGCCTGGAGCAGGGATTCCCACCCCGGGCACATATTAGGCTCCAGTGCAACAGAGCAACCACCTTTTTTCTTGGGTTTTCTGCCTTAGACAGACGTGATGCCTTCAATGCCTGAATAACTTATTCCTCCTCTGCTCAACCATTTGAAACACCGCCCACACTGAAGCCTTTTATTTCAGTACCTCACATTATGTTGACATGAACAAGAGTTGTCCCCTTGACTCCCAGCTTCTGCATGCTCCAGGTGTCACCCATGTTGCTATCACACAGCTTTTATATATCCCTTAAATAAAAATTTAAAAAAAATCCACCTCAAAAATTCCTATTTTCAGCTGCATCCTGTCCAAGCTGATAGCAGAGACAGAGGGGAGCTTGAAGCTGCTTTTGTGTGTACAGAACAAGAAAATGCAACATGAGGTACTTGGCTTCAGAGTTCATGCAATTTTCTGAGCTTTCAGCTGCTACAGCATTTCAAGAATTACCAAAGCTTGACATGGAACCCCAGCAAATCACATCAGTGAACATGTTTCTCATCTCCTTGCCTTCGTTATTTTTACATAACCTTTTCTCTGATTTATCAACACCCTCTAGCATCCTCCATGCGTAGAACACTGCAAGTACAGAAACAGGTTCCACGCATTATTCCTCAAACAGATGGCTGATCTCAAACCGACACCTTGGTTCTGTAAGTCACTAAACCACCCCGCAGTGGTCTACCCTGAGCTCGGCTGAGCCACCCTGCTGGGAGCTGACCAGCCACTCCGGCTTTCCTTCCAGGATCCTACGCAAAGGACAAGCTGGAAAATTTGTCACCTCCGAGCTCGTGCCCTCTGGAAAGAGACTGAAAATATATATGCACAAACCGAAGAAAAAGTAACATTTAATCATTTGCTGTCATGGAGATGAAAAATCAGTATTTGCCATTTCTTAGCTCCTGCACCTGGCGCACGGTGGAAACACCTCACATTCTCTCTCTTCTTTCTTCAATAAAAGTGTTTGGCAAATCTATGCCTCAGACAAAGATAGAAGATTTGGGCACCTAATGTTTGCATGCCAGGAGAGGGGGGAAAGGTGGCAGAAGAGCAGAAAAAGTAGAGGATGAAAATGCAACAGCCTCAAGATCATAGAATCATATGGAGTTGGAAGGGACCTCTGGAGATCATCTAATCCAACCCCCTCACCGGAGCGGGTCTACCTAGAGCACGTTGTTCAGGCAGGTTTTGAATGTCTCCAGAGAAGGAGACTCCACCACCTCTCTGGGCAGCCTGTTCCAGTGCTCTACCACTCTCACACTAAAGAAGTTCCTCCTCATGTTTAGGTAGAACTTCTTATACTCAAGTTTGTGTCCATTTCCTCTTGTCCTGTCACTGGGCACCACTGAGAAAAGACCAGCCCCATCCTCCTGACATCCTCCCTTTAAGTATTTGTAAGCATTGATCACATCCACCCTCAGTCTTCTCAAGACTAAAAAGACCCAAGTCCCTCAGCCTTTCCTCATAGGAGAGATGCTCCAGGCCCTTAATCATCTTTGTGGCCCTTTGTTGTACCCTCTCCATCAGTTCCCAGTCCTTCCTGAACGGGGGAGCCCAGAACTGGACACAGTACTGCAGATGGGGCCTCACCAGGGCAGAGCAGAGGGGCAGGATGACCTCTCTTGACCTGCTCTTCTTGATGCACCCCAGGATGCCATTGACCTTCTTGGCCACAAGAGCACATTGCTGGCTCATGGTCATCCTGTTGTCCACAAGAACTCCCACGTCTTTCTCCTCAGAGCTGGTCGCCAGCAGGTCAGCCCTCAACCTGTCCTGGTGCAGGGGGTTATTTCTCCCCAGGTGCAGCACCCTACACTCGCTCTTGTTAAAATTCATTAGTTTTCAGATAAGGATAAGATAAGAATATGTAAAGCAGTTTTTATAACTGGCACAAAGATCCATAGAAGAAATATTAAAACTACTACAAATGGAGTATGAATAAACTACGCACATATGGAACAGAAGAAGCAATAATTGAGCAAGCCTTGGAAGAGCTGTGTGCAGATAAGCAGGGATGTGACTGGTGGCAGCAAAAGAGGTCGATGCTGGGAAACGTGCTGTCCACATCCAGCCTGAGCTCCAAAAGGCCACTGTGCAGTTGAATTCTCACAAGCAGAGCTACACTTTGGTAAAAAGAGGGAGAACATGAGGTTACAGCGTGTTGTGTGCACCATTCCTCTTCACCTTATTACATTTTAAACAAGACACCCCAAAGTAAGAAAGAAAAGGCAACGGGCAGCCTTACTTTAGATTTATGAAGGGTGAAGTAGGATTCTGAGGCAAAATACGGCATTCAGAGTTACTGCTGAACCCCCAATGGGCATTAAAGCCAGTTTGCCATCCCCAGCCAAGCAGTACGTAAGGAGGACATGGCAGCCAGGACACGTGGACACACATTCTGGTGGCTGTGGGTGGAAGTAGGCAGGTGGATACAGGGAACTTAGAAAGTTAAATAAAATCACCTTCCCCTAGAATAAGGTCTTCGAGCTGAAGCAAGAGGATGTTTTGGTATGAGGCTTCCACCTGTCACCACAAATACTTGGCCACTTTTTAGCACCAGCTGGTGATAACATTATATACCATCCAAACCCTCCCTGTACGATCAGAGGGTTACCTTCACCAGCCCCTGCTTTGTCAACATCTGAACTATTTTACTGCAGCTGATGCTCCTGTAGCAGCCTGTAAGATGCTTTAACAAAATATGTATTGATCAGTAGAAGATTGATAAAACTAGCTCCACAAGAGTCACACCTGCATTAACAATCGGACACCGAACTGACTCTCTCAGAACAGTACCAGGAATTGCTATTTCTCCTGACCATTATTAGCCTTGGAATAAAATAAAAATAATAATAAACCCCCTTCTTCTTCTTACTGCAAAAGCTGCTACCAGTCCAAAGATCACAGCCCTGTGGGATGGTCAGTCAGACCTCTGAGAGCTTCCCAGTGGGTGAGCTCCCAGAGCCTGGTCTGGGGGCAAGCACTGAGCAGGAGCCCCAGCCAAGCCTGTGAATCCTCAACCACCCACCTGACATGGAGCTCTTCACCACCCCTTACCCAGCAGTTCCAACTTCCACCACAGCAAAGGCCCCAAACCACGTGGGCACTGCTGACTGGCAGTGAGGAAAGGCAGGGAGGCTTCAGCTCCTTCTGGATGTGCCTCCACACTCCAGAGCTGGCTGCGGCGTGTGCTCACACTGTGGTCCCAGCAACCGAGTGGGCAACTCCACTTAGTTATCCCAGTTTGATAGCAACACCCTCCAGTCAGTCACTGCTGGTTCCCCAAACCAAGAAGTGATACCCCAACGAGCTGAAGCCACTTACTGGTAACGAGAAGTTATAAGGAAGTGGAGATTCTTACTGTGGGGCTTACCCCACCTTTGCTTCAATATAGCCCAAAAGGAGAAGCCAACTCTGCTCCTTACCATTCCTCTAAACATTCAAATCCGTAAGAAGAAAAAAAAATGGTAAAGAAAGACCTTTCCCTAAAGACAACTTGTCTGTAAGATTTCCCATCACTGGCAAGCAACCTCTCCGTGTGCCTGTCCCCAGGCCCTTACACAGAGGATACGCTGAAGCAGCGCCACACAACCCGAGCCAGTTATCCAGGGAAAGCAGAGAGACAGACGGTGGTGTGCTGGCTACGGACACAAGTGTGGCTGGCAGGCTTCCAGGCTGTCATCACTCCTTGAGCACCAGGAAGCATTCCTGCAGAAGGCAAGCCTTGATAATAACTGCATCCAGCGTTGTTCCCATGAAGTCTCCAATCATCTCCCCGTGCAGGGTCAAGGAGGACTCTGGGACGCTCACCATAAAGAGCTGAGGAACTGAACAGTTAATGGTAGAGGAGATGCCTCCCTGAAAAAGGGCTGGCCAGGTAACAGTCCTGGCTCACCAAACACAGACCAGACTGCAGTATGAAAACATGATGATCAGAAGACCCATAGAAGCCCCACAAAGATCAACCCAGCATCTTTTTGCTGTTATCAGAGAGAGCCTTCCTGGCCTGGTCATACACAAAATCATTCAATGGACCTTGGGTTGGTTTAAAGGCCTGTTCCTCTTCTGCTTCTTAGTAAATGGAATTTACTGGAATTTAAATTGCTGTAAAACTACTTCATACAGTGAACATCTCACTTTAGAAAAAACTTGCCATATCGTTTCAGACAACATCCTCGTAACCAGCGTGGGGAGATGTAGACTAGACTGCAAAGTAGACAAAAACCCAGCTGGATTGTCAGGCTCAGAGGGCAGCAATGAACAGTTGGACACCAACCAGTTACAAATGGCATTCCCCAGGGGCTCATAATCAAGACAAAACTGTTTCACACTGTCATATTTAACTTAATAACAAAAACATCTCAACTGCGGGATGGAAACACGGAGCCACTGCTTCTTGCCAAAGGTAATTCCCAGAAAGAAGGGGAGTCCAGGGCAGCAGGGAGGCAGACTGCAAACTCAGTTGATCACACCTGGGCTCTTCTGTGAAGAGATCTGAGATTTAACTCCCCTCTTGCAATTTAACCCTCCAGAAAGGGAAAAAGGTAGGGTTTTGTGCTGAAGGTACTTTCACAGTAACTCGAGCAACCCAGCTTCTCCTCCACACACTCAGGTCACAGAGAAAATGATCAGTGATGTAGCTTCCAAAGAAAACATCGCATCATTTAGCATAAAATAAAGTGCACTTAAATGAGATGCCAGGGCTGGAGCCTGAGAGCTCACAGAGCAGAAGTAAAAGGACAGGAGAGGAGGTGTTTGTGGCCATGTGTCGAGGAAGGAAATGGGTCTCCTATGGCAGACTGTAGAGTACAAAGCGCTATCTTCAAGTATGAACAGAGTAAAAAACACATTACTGATGTGAACCTCAGCCCTCATCCCTGTCTAAAATGTAACTGACAATCCTTTAAAAAGATGATTAGACTTTTTGGTAGAGGTCAAGAAAGGTTTAGCTGACTGAAGCAAGTGACACTAATAGTATAATCACCTTACATTTTCAGCCGGGGAATTGCAGATGTTGCACATCCAGGTATTTCTTTTAGCTTGTGATTAACAAGGTGACACACTTGAAACAACAAGATCAGCAAAATTCTAAAAACAATGTTTAAAAAGTACTTATTTAATGTCAAGACCACAAGCATTCACTTGACGCTTTCAGCATTGCTTTGTTTTCTCTTGTGATGGTTTCTGGCTTGGGGATTTTGTGGGGTTTTTTGTTGTGTTGTGTTTTTCTCCCCCCAAACAAGTAATACGTTGTAGATTGTACACACAATCCGCAAATATTAAAGTTATAGCCAATTTATTACAGTTATTATTTCCCCCATACTGAAACAATGTTATAAATATTTCTACATTAATATAAATACATGCAAACCAAATCAGAAAATAGGAGTCTTGAGTAAAGAATGACTTAACTTGCAAAAAAAATGATAAATTGTGTACTTTGCAGTTATTTGTGGTCACAATTTTGCCAACCTATTCAACCTTGCAGTCTCTACAATTCTGATCCCAGAAAAAAAAAACCCTTCTTGCTGTCAATAGTTTGCTTCGTACAGAGAAACCTCTCAATATAATAAATTATTTTTTTAATATTATGCTTACAGGAAAAGAGAGTTTTCCAATGCAGTAACACATTATTTGAAACTGTGTCACACAATTTAAGAAACAAGACTCTCTGCAAGGTAATAGTAACATAACGAAAAAAGTGTGTTTTTTTAAGTACCGTGCACAGAAAATTGTTGATATATCAACCAGCTTAAGTAGGGGAAGGCAGAGCATTAATGTCTTTTTGTTTTTTCTTTCCCCTGCAACTTCTGCATGTCTCTTTGTAAAAAGTGACAGCAATATACAAATGATTAGAACTATGACAGGCAGTAGAGACAAAAGTCGTCTGTACTGTTTTTAAGAAAAGGGAAATCAACATTGGCCAAGTTTCTTTATTTCATATTTCACATCTTCACTCAATACTGTTACTGAATGTTTGAAAAATTGTCCTGTACACCATGAATATACAAAATTTTTCTGAAGCATTAAGTCTGTAAAAATAGAAACAATTCAGTCAGACCAAGTGTAACTGAAGACATGGCAGACAGTAAAGGGACTGCTCATCTGGGCTGAAGATGTAGTCAGAAAGTAATACTTAACTAAAAGAATCACAGATTATTAAGGAAACAGAACTATGTAAATTAAGATTCTACTAATTTGTCAGAAGATAGGAGAGATACAGGTAACGGATTTTATTTTAAATCAGTAAGCATAATGTCACTTTTTAGAGACACCTTGGCGGTCTAATTACATACAGCTAGAAAACTCACTGCCTTCAGGCACCCTCATATCAAGTGCAAATCTGCGCAGTTATAGAATATATTTATAAAATATACTATATGCAAACATCTTTACAGAGCTTTAAATCAAGCCAAAAAGTAAATATACTCGATGGAACAACAGAAAAAATAATGAATCAATGCAAAAATGTGGGCAGTGTGATTGTGGCCCTTCGAAGCCAAAAGGAAACCATTCGGTTTGTCTGCAACAAAAAGGAGATGGGATTTGCACCTTAAAAGCTGACTGTTAACAGAAAATGAAGAAAATACCCTCTGTGCTTCTGCAAATTAACATAAAGTTAGCTTTCATGACATCTTACATTTTGTCGGTATCTTAAAATATCTTCTAAAGCACAATGTCAACCCTTGAATACCAATAACCAATCACATAATTGAAAGTGAAAGGGTTTCCCAGCTAAATTCAAATTACAAACTACATGAATTCTAAAGAGTGCAATGGTCTGGAAAAAGCTTTAAATTAAATTATTTTACTTGTAAAGCTAGTGTTAGGTTTTTTTAGTTAAAAAACAACTGGAAGCAAGAAAGCTGCAAGAGTACAAATGACAAAATCGTTTGAGATATACCAAGTGAAAGAGTGAATTATCCACTGATGCAGACAGAAACATCCATTTGCTACATTATTTGCTTCCTTACTTCATTCCATTGTAGGTACACACAGCTTAAGTATTAAAATGCAGAATAATAAATAAAACGGCTCAGATTACTAGCAAGGGGCAAAACACAATCCATAATTGTGCTCTATCTAGTTTCTGTTTCAGCAGTCTTTTTCTCTTGCAGTTTGTATGAAAAAATCATAGTCAGACTTCCAAAAAGAGTCTTTTTTTTTTTTTATATCAGAAACTCAAGTTCATTTGCCCAGGTTTATAACCCAAGACATTTCTGTGAAGGAAGCACAGTGCAAATTATAGGACTAATAAAACTTGCTTACATAGAAAGAAGTTTACTTGATTAATGTTAACTGGTATCTTTATGAAATACATCGTAAAACAAAGATTAAATAACAGGACTGGGTTTGTGGTTTTGTTTTTTTTTTTTTTCTTCTCAAACTTTTTTTTTCCTAATCCCTCCTTTGAAAAGCTTACCAAGTTACAAAAATCTTAATAAAGTTCCAGTATTCAGCAGATAACCATTATAAATGTTGCCAATCAATGCCAACTAGCGTTTGATTTGCTTCTTGTGCATGTCCAATTTCCTCTGTGATACTGTGCTGCTGCCAGAGTTTTTGAATCTTTTTAAATCGTTCTTTGCACAGATGTAAGGGATTCCCGCGTCTGAAAAGGAGATAAAACTTATTAGGAATGACAAAACACTGCAAGTGAGCACAAATACCCAGATGCACATACTAAATACTAGGTAAACCTTTGAAAAAACAAAATATTTAGCTAATCCTTTCACATAATTCTCTTGTCAGAACACATCAACAGACACTGATTAGGAAACTGTCTGGTCCCCCGCCCTTATGGCTCAAGTTCTCTCCAGCCTTTGGGAATCCCACGTACAGACCACAGAAGCCTGAACGTAGGTTTTCAGCACCATTTCCGTGCTGAACCAGCTCATATTCTGTGATTTTAAGCAGTTTCAGAAGTAGCAAGCATTAACAAGACTTAATTCCCTGATCTATCCTCACAGGAAGCAGAGATAGGGTTAAGACAAAAAACTACCACATTAAATACAATCGTAACGTAGTAATTTCATTTGCTATCAAATTAACACAGATTATACAAATAAATGCACTATATATAAATAAAATTTTCAGCCTTAGTTTCTAGGCAACTTTGCAGATGGTAAAAAGATTTAAGTTTTCATACCTCAACTGTTTATAACCTGGGAAAGATTTTTCCATTAACTATTTTTAGTTTAAAAATACATATCAGCATTAAAATGTTTGAAAATATTACATGCAGCAGCAATGTACAAATATAGTGTTACCCATACAATTAAAATAAATGTAAAAATATAGTGTTACCTACATAATTAAAATAGAAAGGTAATACAGAAAGTGGATTTTACAAAACAGATTTTTAAAAACATTTACCTGAGTCCCTGGTCTGTCTCTCCATAGTCATCGAGATAAGGAGGAGGATAAAAGCAGCCCTTTGTTTTTCCAGCTAAAAATAGCACCTGACATTCTCGTACTCTAGAGAGAAACACAGAGAAGATTTTTAGGCAAAGAGTACCTCATATTTTCATAGACGCTGCTTTTCCAATTCACACCTATTTTCATTCTGTGTAATCTACACATACAGATTTTTAAAGGTACTCTACAAAACCCAAACAAGATAACTAAAAATCTTATTCTCTTCCTGTTATAACTCCTTGGTAGCAGTTAAAAACCAATAGAGTTTCATGTCATATTATTTGCAGTCTGTGTAAAATACTTGACACAACCACAAGAAGAAAAAAATAAAACAATGTCACTTCTCAATAATCTTTGCCAAAGTGAAAACAGGCATTCCCTAACCTTTCTTTGTAAGCAGGAAGGCAACTAAAATGAATTTCCACGTTTTCAACAGCAGCAACAACAATGACAAAAAAAAAATCAAGGAATTTACCTTCATTATTGTGTAAAACTTGAGTGGAAATAAACACATAGAACAGGCAATTCGCTGTCAAATGAAATTCAAATTTTGCATGATGCTTTATCTTCAAAGAAACAACCTCTGAATTTTACACCGACGTACAAGGAAGTTGAATGCACTCTAGGTTTTTGGCAGCCCCGCTATTAACAGACCCCTGCCTTTCCAAACCACCCCTACAACCACATTTCTAGAATCGTTTATGTCCTGTCCACACACTGCATCTAATGATCTAAGTGATACAAGGAGAGGTGTTCAGCTCCTTACCGAAGGAATATGCCCACTCCAGAACCACACGTGTAGGTGTGTGCAGTACAGGCTCCAACATCTTCTCCTTCTAACTCAGTCTGACAGCAATAACTCTGAGAACACAGCATGGTCCCACACACAAGGCACAATGTTGGGGCTCTGCTTTTATCACCACCTGATTTTGGACACCTTTTGTTAAGCAAAATAAAAAAAAAAATTAAAAAAATTCATCGCATGTATTAACTCTAGATGATAAAAAAGATTCAAAAGTACTTTTGAACATTTATACAGTAAACAGTTAGACTGATCCCTGTAATTTCTATTTCACTGAAATACATGGTGGCTTTGCTGGAAGAGATGACAATCAATATGTGCCATTAACTCTATGATTCTACAAACGTCCTTCTGAGACTTTCAGGCTTGATGTTTCCCAGTTCACCAAAAAAAGCCAAAGACTTTGGGGGTCCCCACTAATTGCATACGACTTACGAGAAATTGGATGCTTGGTTAATGAGGCAGCTGTAGTCGTCCGGAAGGTCTATCAATTTGTTGGATTCTCTTGCATAGCTAGAATAAAGTAATCAAATTAACCACTCATGTTTCAATGAATAACACACTGTGATTTCAAACTCATTCATGTTTTTTTAACTCATTTAAACAGCACCTGGGAATAAAAAAAATCTTTTTAAGTTTTCGTCTTCTCTTCTACTGAGCAGAAAATAGTCTGCCACAAGTTCAGAGAACTTGTATCCTGAAGAGAACGAAATATTCATGCAATGAAAAGGATCTATTTAATATCAGATATTTATATCTTTAGAAATAACAGTTAAAAGTTAATTTTTTTTGCATTACATACTAAATTTTAAATATCTTCAACTCTAGAAAAATACAAACTAGATGGTGAAATTTAAATAGAGGTATGTAACAGAAGCAATGTACAAGAACATGTTGAGAGGGAAAAAAAGTAACTGGCAAGTAAGAAAATCTTGGGAAGAGCAGGTAAGAATCAGCAAGAGGAACACATGGAAAAAAAGAATACTCTGATTGCATAAATTATTCTGTTAATAGCCTGACATTTAACAGATGAAGTAATTAACTTTTATTTTTGTACCTTAGCCTTATTGTATGTACAATGCTGAAAGATTGACTTTATGTATTTAGTGCAGGAGATTAAAATATGGGGATATATTTTTAATGACAGCACTGTGAACCTCATGCTAATTTATAATTGTTTGGGCAATTGATAACCACTGGTTTTTACCCAGATTTCATAAAGAAAAACACCCCAGCTTCTAACCCGTTAAGCATTAAATGTGTTTTGAATTCAATTGCTTAGCAAGTAGAAACGTATTAAAAGCAAATTTTCTTTTTAGCAACTGACTCAGTGTTGATTTCACTGAAGAATTAGGATTCTTTTAAAATCTCTTCAATGCCTGGTACTTTTCAACAAAGGTTATATATGTCTTTTAGCAACAGCTTTCTTCTTGAATCAAAAGATACAAATTTACTACAGAAAACATAAGAAGAAATGTTATGGCCTCTAATTACTTCAGATTAGTCTAAATAAAGTTAAAATATTTAGCTTTGCCTTTAAAATCTACTAACTTAAGCAATATTTGACTTTTCTTACAACATTCCAACAATGTCTTTGCTTATGCCTTAATATCTTTGTCATTCAATAAAGCAGAAGTGATACTATGTTATTATAAACACCCCTCAAAAAATATTTGGAGAAAAATTTTTACATTTCTGCCATCTATGCTTAATATTTCTCCATGTTTACCTGGTAGCTTGTCTCTTGCCTTCGAGATATCTTTTTACTTCATTGTTACTACACCAACTACAAGAAAGAAAAAAATTGGTTTTTAACTTCAATGGATTATACTTTCCAAAAACAAGTAAAAATTCCATAATACATCTATTCAATAATCTCTACAACCAAAATTATTTCTTTCAAAACACTTCATTCACAAATGCTTTTCAAAATCTATTACTTATTTCCATATACACACTCCTGGGAGAATATGTACATTACTACCTTATGCAAAATTCTTTAATATATTTAAATTAAGCATAAAAGTATGATTTACCTTTCTATTAACGTGTTCAGAATCTCACTATTTTCTTGAAAAAGGCAAGTGAGGTTGTTTGGCAAGGAAAGATAGCTACATAAGTGTTCAAACTGGTTAGTTCCATTTACTGTAAAAAAAAAAAAAGTAAAATTCTCTTAACTGCCTTTTTTTTAAATTACATTAAATATAATAAATGAAACACAGCCCTAAGTAGGACAGCTGTGGGGTTTTTTTTTTAAATTGTATTCCACCACCCCCAAAATGTGGTATGAAGTATGAAAGTGCTAGTAAAGGCACCAGACAGCTAGGTTGGAAAACCACCAGTAACGAGAAGCAACTGTGCTCAAACTTCAGCTCCAAGCATTTTTCAAGCTTAGTCATGTAAGAACCACAACAGAGAGTTCAATGGTCTTTACAACTTAGTGTGTCTTTGTTTTAATGCCCTCCCATTAGATGGCTACTTTGTGCTCCTTGGAGTCTGTGACACAAACCAACACAGGTGGTTGGTGCCAGGCAGTACTGCAGGAATACAGAAATTGCAAACTCTTCTAAATTACGTAGGACACGTTGCCATATTCATACCAGTCTGCTGGCTTGAGTCCCTGGGCCCCTGCTCTCCCAACTCTCAGGAGAGATAGTACCAGGTACCTCTTCCCTGGCACAGTCTCTTTTGCTCCTGAATAAAGGAGTGAAGAGAATTATAATACAAGCTGTGCTCCCTTCTCTCTCATGGCCAAGCGACTGCAATTTCACAACCCCCAGTAAAACACCAGAGAAGGGCAGTACAGGCCAGTTGTGGGATCAGGGTGTCCTGGGGCAGGGGAGTGGGAAGGGAAAGCAAAACACCACAGCTGCTATCAGGACGTCCCTCAGTGATGGGGACCTGCAGGGCCATCCAAGCACCTGGAACTTGAGGACTCCAACCAAGTGATGCAAAGCCTTCCTCTTCCCTTCTCCTACAACCACTTCCCTCAAGGCCCATGGACCAACTGTCTAGAAATACAATTGCACTTTGTACCTCCTCTTTAGACTATCTCTAACAAAGCACTCAAGCACTCGCTAGTGGTCCAGAGTATGAACTTGAGAAACCTTGTTACAGAAAAATCGAAGTTCAGAAATAGAGGGTTTTTGTTGTTTTTTTTTTTCTCCCCCCAATGCTTAAACATTGCTATTGTTAAATGAAAATAATCTACATTTTAAGTACAATTTGTAAGCAAGCTGTATATCAAAGAAATATTCTACAAGTTCTGTAGCTGTTCTCCTATCAGCTCAACACCATGTATCACACTATATTTTAAACAGGAATCCTGAACCAATGTGAGCCTACTTATTATTATAAGTACTATCTTTAGATTTACATTCAGTCCCTACATACACCATATGTAGAGGATAGTAAAGTATGTTAATAGTATCAATCATTTTGAGTCTCACATAACATCAGTGTATTTGGAGACCTTAATCATTAGTAGATGCTGATTTGAATGGAATCTGCAAGCGAACCCAGCTCTCGTTTGAAAACAGTAACCAATAGATCTAAAATAATCAGTATTACACTTTTTAACAGAAAAGCATCACTTTCTGTTTTAAATAATCTAGAAGAGCATTGATCCTGCTATTAAAAAATATTTTTTTAAAAAGGAAATAATTCTTTCTTCTTTTGTTCCAACTTTTTTTTTTTGCTTTTTTCATTACAAAGATACGATTTTACATTGGTAACAAACACATTCATTCATTCTGTTTCTTCAGAAGAGAGTTTAAATGTAATTTATTTTGTCCATTAATGTTTGTATATTTTGAAAAGCAGATTTAATACAAAGCAGACAGTACCTTGCAATTCTGAGGGCGCTGGGACTCCATTTAAGTAATGGAAAAACAAAGCAGAACATCTCAGGAAAGGCATGATTCCAGCTTTTAGATTCCTCCACAGGTGCCAGCCTGAGGAAATTTCTTTCAAGGCACTTAAGGAAACACAATTTTAAAAGTTTACTTTTATTCAATCATTTCAGTATGAGAGATTTATTTACTAAGTCTTCATTCGTACTTCATTTTAAATTACTAACTTTCGTTGAAACAAGCATTATGCAAAGTGTTTATTTGAAAGCTAATTCCAAGAAAAAAGAATGAAACAGATTCATAAAATGTAACCAACTGGGACAGTAAATTAAAGAAAACTTCAGAGACATTTCAGATCCTAACAAGTTTTCTGATTCAGACTCTGCCAATTTCAGATTCTACATATCTGCAAACTGACTAAAAAAAACTGTCCCAGAACATAATCTTCATGAGCACAGAGGAATTTCTAGGGATAGTTACTTGAAAATTCTATGCAGAGGTAGTGGATAAGAAACAAGATGGAAGAGCTCCCAAGCCAGAAGTCTCATCTTTGATAGCATTAGTATATAGTAGTTAATGTTGTGTCCAAGAGGTAGAAAATATTATTAGATTTTATCAAAAGATCATCCTTTTACCTTCCTGTACACTGGCAAAGAAATTTATATAGTGTAAGCATGGCTACTTCCTCTTCACTATTAGTGTTTTCTTGATCCATGCCATTCTCTTCTGAACAGAAAGAAATAAAAATCATTACTTCATATATACATGTTTACACAGCAAGAATGTAGTTTTTCAAGTTTTGAGAAAAAGGACAAAGTAAAGTGAAACATTCCACTGTGCTACAGTATGATATACAGGGGAAAAGTTTTCTCCTGTACATCTTGTGTGGTAAGTTTATGCTATTGTCAACTCCAGCAAGATGTTGGTTTACTTTTTTGATTGGTTGAGTTTCCTAATATCCTTGCTTGGAGTTCTTTGCTTTTGGCATACTACACCTTATCCAGTTCCTCCTGCCAGAAGACACACTGATTCCCTCTCTAACCACAACTTATTCATCATGTCATGTCTAAGCCAAGTCTCTGCAATAAACACTTCCAGACACTGCTACATTAGCTGGAAAGCTAGGATTCATGACTAGATATGCTCCAAAAAACATCCAATGTTAAGCAGTAAAGACTGAAAACTGAATTTGCTTGGGTACAATTTATTAATACTTTCTATGGGCTGAAAGAGAGAGCACCAGCAATTTTATTTTGCCACTGTAAACTGCATACATTTGCCAATAGCACCTTAAGAGTTTTCCAAGTACAGATTTGAGGATTCATTTCAGTATAAGGTGAAAGAAAGTGGCATTACCTGTTGATGAGGTAAGTAAAATTTGTATTATGTGTGCCATAGTGACAAGATGAAACAGGTGAAGATCTCCAGTGCCAAGACTAACCCCTGAAAAATCCTGACAATGTATGGCAGGGAAAGAGAGCACCAAGCTTACCTGCAAAAGAGAACAAGAAAGCTGGTATATACATTTTCTTTTCAAATCTCCTCATTTTCTCTGCTCATGCTGCAACTACGCCCTTTGAAGGCAGCACACCTTGTAAGGCGAATTTTGAAGTTAATTAGCCAGCCATTATTTAAAGGAACAATGATTAACTATCAGTTTTTTTTAGGATTTGTTTGCTTGGGGGTGGTTTTTTTTGTATTTTTTCTTTGGGGTTTGCTGGGAGGGAGTTGGTTTTGGTTTTTGGGGGGTTTCATTAGTTTGTTTGGTTTTTTTTAACGTCCAAAGAGTATACATTCTGCCTCATTTTACCTCTTACCTATTTATATATAATACTTGAAACAAAAGAAGTCTTTAAACTATATTAAGTAGTAAAAAAATGCTAAAACCCTCAACATTCAGAAAGGTTCCCAACTGAGAGTAAAGATAAAGTTTCCAATGAAGTTTTGACATAGCGACTACTGGATCAAAACATTAATATATATTACAGAATACTTACCAATAAATGAAACATGTCAATATCAAGTATGCAAGGAAGATTTCCATTTTTTTCATTAGGCACCAGTGCTGAGTATTTTGGAAAGAAAAATAAATTTATTAATTGAACATTTATATATAAGAAGATCTTAGCGTACTTCAATTACAAAATGAGAGCCTAGGTTTCTATTCCCCTGGTTTATATGCTTAAAGTACTTAAAATACAAATGTACCTGGTTTGGCCAGAAAGGTGTGAATTCAAGAGTTGGTCAACCCTACTGGAAAAGACTTTTTCCTAATTGAGTATACTGTATCGAATCGAAACAAACCCAAAGTAACTATAACAAATTAAGTGCTGCCATTTACTATGCCCATAGTGACTTTCTTTCATCACTTAGGTTTCCAGTAGGAGACAAAATGAGAGGGTATCTCAAGCTCTGCCCCAGAAATAAGCTCTGTTGGACAGTTGCTTAAAGGAAGCTTTTGCAATTTGCTTAGCTTTACAAGGTTCCCTAAATTTGCCTCGTGTAACTTATTTGTCTCATGGACTCAAAAATGCATTGCTAAAGAGTCTCTTAAATTCATTATTTTATCTCTAATTAAGAAAAATTAAGAAAGAGCTGGTCTCTCTATCTCTGTAGTATTCACATTCACAGTAACCACAAAGTATTAACCAAAGCACTCCAACTGTCAACAGAAATTCACACAGTTAATAAATTCCAAGTAATGGAGCAAACTCCATCTGAAAACAAACATAAGTGTTTTGAAAATGTTAAAATCCATGTAGTACAGCAATCAAGGAACAGTTGCAAACTTCTTTACTCCAAGCAGTAAAATCTGTTTTACAATAAAAGAGTTCAAACTGCAACTTTGAGAATAGTTTTACAATGTAGCTATAAGCATTAAGCTACCAAGTTTAAAAACACTACTACAGTAACAAATAGCCTTATCACAGTAACTTAAAAATACTTCAACTGAGGAGTGCTGCCTTGCTGCCAGAAAATTAACAGCTGAAGATCTGTAACATTTTGAAGCTGTTTCTATTTGCAAACATTTCACCACTATTCAAGATTCGAAATGCTTTTACTTTTGTTAAGCATATAGACACAGAACTCAACTTGAAAGTCTAAACTATGCTTCTATCAAAACTGTGACCAGGGCAAGGGACTTCCAAACCCAAGCTTTTATTCAATAAGTTATGTATAAATAGTTCATAGATACTGACAGATCGAAGGCTAATAATTTTCCTTATTTCTAGCCTTGAAAAATAAAATAAAATAGCAAACAGTTCTCCTTCATAAAAATAAAAGCAACACATTGTCAGCTGGAGGGAAGAAGAGCGTTGACGAAACATCGATTCCAGTTTTCAAAAAAACACAAAACATGTTGAACACCATACACTATGAAGTTCCAGTCAAATATCTAGCAATAATTTCTCTTCTGCTTCACACAGAAAACAGCTCAATCATTACTGCTACAAACTGATGTCAATTCAGTTCTTCCCCATAAAGCTGCCAACTGTTTGCTGAAGTAGTTGGAATCAATTCTGTTAGTCATTTCAGTATAGGAACGCACTTTAAAAGTTTCCCTGCTCTACTGACCATAAATATTAAAATCATCCCATTTAGTAATACCCTTGCAGAATATTCCTCTCATGGGTAACAACTGCACTAGGCTGAACTTCAGATTTTTCATCAGTATCTGAAAATGCTTCAAGCTTGGAATTTCTTGGCTGCTCTCATTAAAATTCTCAACTAATATATGACATTACATACTAAGTCCTGTATTATCACAGATCCTACTTTTCAAAGGCAAAGAAGTTTGCAGATGTATTACATATCTCTGCAAGTATCCTATTTCCTTTCAATACTATATTAAACTAATTTCTTCCTCTTTAAAGTTCCAGTGTATCACTTTTCTTTTATGAAGGACCACGCTTCTCTGTCCTTTGCTCTAGGTACCTTTCTAAAAGCAGCAACATAAATGCTGGGAAGAATCAACAGAACTCCTTCACAAAGGAGCAAAATACCCACACTTCCCTTGAAACGTATCCTGGAACTCCAGAACAAAATAAATATCTTTTTCTTCCACCGTAGGATCAAATATGCACAGGAGCACATGTGAAAATACCAGCTCTTGGTCTATTGATTAAAACCGCTACATAAAACCATCTTCTTGTAATCAAGAATCATTCTGTAAGCATCTAACTATACGTGTACATATGTAAAATCCAGAATAAGGCGGTGAACTTACATGCTAAGAGAGTACAAAAGTGACCCTGTACTGCCGAAAGAGATGAAACTGTCCAGTGAGCTGCTGCAAATCTTGTTAATGATGTAAGGCAGTCATCCTTTAAAAAACAAAGAAAACAGACGCTGCCACAGTTAACGAAATTCCTCAATATGAAAAGGTCTTTTGACTTACAGCATCCTTTTCAGTCCCCTCAGCTGCAGTCTATGGGAGCAGTCTGTGTGTCTAAATTATGACAAAGACAGTTATGTTTATGCAAAGATACAAGTTCCCTTCAGTATTCTTATTTTGACTGTCACCATGAGAAACTTTGGCCTCACTAAACGGTGCATTTATACAAAAAAATCCATAATAGATTTACTAGATTTGATTTTTACATAGATTAATAATCATATACTGATTGACAAAACAGTGGGATCAAATAACCATAATTTAAATTTTAGATATTCTACATTAAAGAAGCATAATTCCCTCTTCTTCCACCCATTCAGAAAGGAATTGCTACTTGGTCCTTACCTGTCGACAAGGTAAATGACCAAATAATGGCTTATCTTCATCAGCTAAAATTCGCTCTGGAAAAAACACAAACCCCAAAATATTTCAGTGCCATGAATTTAAATAAATTCTGAAATTCACATATAAAGGAGGACAACAAACACATTAGCACCTATCGTCTGTATTGTGTAAGCACAGCTTCCCCAGCACATTATAGGTACGCGTGGATCTTCTTCATTTGGATGAACCTTCAAGCCTACTTTGTATGTTGCTGTACCAAAAGTTGTCAACATTTCTTTTATGCTCTCAGAATAAGGATTCCTGAAACAAAGAAAACAATATTACTAACTCTTTTTTTTGCATTTGCCTTATAGCCAAACACCTGGACTTAAAAAAAAAAATTGAGAACTCCAGTATCTCTCTTTGGTTCTCATATTCTGTAACCTTTTTTCAGTGACAGATACACTCCCAAATATTTTTTTATTATTTGGATGGAATCTATCTCGTTTTTTAGCACTAAGAATATCCAGTCTTCAAACATAATACAGTTAAGAATAAATTAAAAGAAATTATGTGTGACTGATAGGGAAAAATCTATCATTGGTGCATTTTTGTGTGCAATTGGCAGTTAAATGTTTGTACCATGTAATTAATTTGATTGCTTTCTCCTCAAGGAGTAGTCTCAAATACAAACATAATGCAGTAGTTGAAATTACATCTAAACATAGTCTCAATTTCATAGCCTTAACTTGATGTTTTACTTGTAGTGCTATAATGATGAGTCCTTCAGTCAGTTACAACTAATAGGGAAAGAAAGCTTAATCCTGATGTTGAAATTTATACACCAGCAACATCTCTGCAAATCCACACCTCTGAAATTCTACTGCATTATTTAGTACCTGTGGTTTGACTTCAAAACCATTATAATAATAGGATCAACTTTTTTAATTAAGGCAAAATTCATATTTTGGCCTTAATTAGTGAGATCTTATAGCACATAAGTCACATTCCATTTCCAGGTTACCATTTCATGATGAAGTTTTAATGATTTATTAAGATGTAAATACGTACTTCGGTTTGAAATCTGGTCTAAAGCCTTCAGGTAATTGCAGCTGATCCATTTTTTCTGAATTAGCAGAATTGCCTGTAGAAACAAGTAGTCATAAAATACTATTGTTCATCTATACACAATTTTGACCTTATAAATAGGTGCAGGAGCACATCACCAGAAACCAAAATACCAAGCTACTCTTGCCACTATCTCTCAAGTCCACTGTGGTAAGACCATAATATTTGGTCTTTTTCATGAACTGGGGTTGTTTAATCTGGAGAAAAGGAGGCTGAAGGGAGACCTCATCGGTCTCATATTAGGAAAAATTTCTTTAGATTTCTTCTTTGAAAGGGTTGTCAAGCAGTGGAACAGGCTGCCCAGGAAAGTGTTTGAGTCATCATCCCTGAAAGTATTTAAAACGTGCATAGACATGACACTCAGGCACACGGATTAGTGGTGGACTGACTAGTGTTAGGCTAACAGTTGGACTCAATCTTAAGAGTCTTTTCCAAACTAAATGAATCTATGACTTTCAAATACAAATATACACATTTCCTCAGACTTACTTGCACCACCTTCATCTCGAAGTAAATACAGCGCTTTTATTTGCTGGGATATTGTTTTGATCCACTGTGCTAGGTTTGGTTGGCCTGAAAAGTCTAACCTGTCCAAAAAATAAACAGAATACACACATTAGTTAAGAACAAACTATATATATAGATTTTGTATTTCATAGGCAGTCCAGGTCCTTCTGTATCTTAAAAGGCTCTATCTCTGTTGCCCATATATTTCTTTCTCTTCTGTTCTTCTCCTGAGGCCCTACACTCCACTGTCCTTTCACGCTCTAAATTCCATGCTATACAATAACCAAGGAAGGTCCACAAAACAAAATAAGGAGGCAGACAATCCATTTGAAATTATCAAAACAGAAGATAATAAACATTTTGAAAGGGGGTTTAAGAGTGTGGCTTGTTTGGGATTTTGTTTTTTACATTTATTGAGGATATTTATAAAGCAAACAGACCTGTTAAACAAAACTCTTGGTGGAGGAAGCAGAGGAATAACGGTGTTGCTTAAGCATTCACAAAGTGGGCAAAGGAATTCACCATTTTCTACATCATAACTTGTGTGCACTCGTAATCTTTGTTGTCTTCGTTGCTCTTTCGCTTGGACAGCATCAAAATACCTTTAGAGAAGAGCAAGATATTAGTGGCAAATTATTAAAGCATTACTTTAACATACAAATTAATGAATTCTCATGAAGACACTGGTTTGCCTTTTCCCAAATACACATAAGAGAATTATCTCAAGCAAAAAACTCTACCTTCTGACTGACATGCAGACTACCCCCAGCTTTTGGCAGCCGAAATTCCCCAGAGTGTTGAACATCATTGGGTTTAAAATCACATTTAAGTTATGTTCTTTAGTAATTTCTATTTAGAAGAAAAATAAAAGAATGCAAGGGGGGAGGTAGAAAGAATTTTGAAGGATTAAAAAAATTAAAATTCTTAAGTTTCACATGAAATTAAGGGAGTTGCCATGAGCATTATCCATGTGCATATTCCATTATAATAAAAATAACTGAAAAAGGTTTAATAAAAAAGCCTACGAAAAAGGATAAAATTGTGTTTAAGGTAAAGATGATCGTGAACTGGGTCACAGATATTTCTACTTCAAATTAAAAAATGATAGAAAAGTGCAAGGGATGCAGTGTCATTTCATATCTCAGTAAAGAGCAAAAAAGCAACATGTTTACTACTGAACTGCAAAGTGCCAAAAAATCTGAGCTTTGGTGTTCAGATAGATGTGCTCCACAGGGGATTATGCATAGGGATAAACAACCACAGAGAATGAAAGCTGCCGTGTGTGGCTTTGGATTCTTCTTTACCAAAATGACAGGCAGGAAATGAAAATTACTTTGAACGTGTTTACAGTATTTATTATAATTATTTCTACTTTCCCTACCCTCCAATAGAAAGCTGTTTTAATTGCTTCATAACTTTTTTAATTTACTACATGGTAATAATTTTTCCATTAAAATTAGTGCCATTAGGCTGATGACTGATGGCATGACACGCCATCTGGATGAAAAATTTAAATGTAGTTTTACCTCTGCCAACAATGAGCATGCATAATGTGTCCACAGCTACCCGTGTGCGTTCCACATGACAGGTCTGGGTGCATGAATAACGGGTCATACTTTTCTGTATTTAAAATAAAAAACAAACCAACCTTGAAATGAACTTTTAGCAAAAGACTTAACTGCAGATGAACATTACCACAATCGTGTTGTTACTAAGCTTTATCGCAACTCATTTGATGAAGCATAAAACATATTACTAATCCACGACAACTTAAAACCGTTTGGATCATTTATAAGTATCATGTCATTTTGTTTTGAGCCTAAGTGCTGTACTTAAGACTTCAAATCAAGCTTTTGGAGGTGCTGTGCCCTCGTAAAGCTCCCCAGTGCCACTGAACAATGAATCGAAGAACAGTAATTTTCAGAGGGAGAGTGTAAAATGATTCAGTGCCGAAACCTTCAATATGTTTATGTATACAGAATCCACAGAAACCCTTGTAACAATGCCACTGATCACTGTAATCCATTTCACAAAGTTACCTAAATCCAAGCATTTTTTATCTTTGCCAAGAGGCATTTCAGATTGTATAACTGAGAGGAAGGAAATGTGTATCCTGTGCTTTTACATCAACACCTCCTCTCTCTCTAATGGTACAAGAGTCGTTTAAGAATAAACACTTCTGATTTTAAAAGGTTTTTTAACAGTTAAAAATAATTTGTCACAAATGTTAGGCAGAACATTTAGGTAATGCTTTGCAATGATTTTACATTATTTAACACACACATTTCTACCTCATGAAAAACATGGGGGTTTTACCACTGATTATAATGAAGTCATTCACAATTACACAGTTAACGTAAAAAGGTAATGTTATGGTCTCAAAAGAAAGCAAGTGGTTGTTAGAGTGACTTCGACATTCATTAATATTAAAGACAACTATGAAAACTACTTACCAGGGTCTGGAATAATTTTGTTTCTATTTTTAGACAACACAGTTGACCGCTGAATAAATGCTGCCAAGACCATAGCCCTGCTGTCCACTTTAACTTCCTGTTCCTCCTGACACAATATACACATAACAACCTGCCTGCGTTCAGCCACTCGAGTTTGCTCTGGTCCCAATGCTGTGAGTTTTGCATCTGAAATTACAGGGCTAGAATATATAAAGAACACTAGTGAGCAAATTATTTGAAAAAACATTACAAATCACAACGTCATTTAAACGTGATTAATGAGATTTAAACTTTATGATAAATGCTCTCTGATAAAAACAGTTTTGGCATTTATACAACAATTCCTACCTCCTCAGAAACAGAACGTACTTTCCAGAAAAAATTCATACTCTCATAAATAGTGGCCTCCCAAAATTACCCACTCCAGTTTAACATAGAAACTGTATCTGCAACCCTCCATCATCACCATCCCTTAAATGCCTGCCATAAATTCTGAAAACACTATCCTCTTCCACACAAAATCATTAGCATGCTTCAAATCATATTTCTAGCTATAAGCAGATTTTCTTCCAGACCCATAATCAGGTATTTTGCAATTACTGTGTTTAATGGCATATTCTCTTCAGTATTATTAAATTTTTTTGGATAATTTTATATTAAAAAAAATATTTGCCTGTTTATGTTGAGCAATATGAGAATGGGACGAGGGAGGAATCAGTATTTACCCCACCATCTTGACAGAAAGAGTGAGGAAAATTCCATTTACTGCTGCTTTTGAAAAAAACCTTATGAATAGTTTTCCACAAAGACTAAAAAAAGGCGCTTTTCAAAGCACTGACAATAGGACAATCTGATGTAAAAGTTAAAGGAAAAAAAATTAAATTAGATCCCTTTTTACCTATTTTCATGTCCTCCGGAGGTTGAAGTATCTAGCTCCTCCAAAGTTTGCTGAAAGAGTTCTTTGTTTTCATTAATGAAGTGCCGTTGCATCTCGGACATCTGGGCCATGATCTTTTCCCTGCGCAGTCTGGCAATCTCAGCTTTTCGCTTCCTTTCAGCTTTGTCTTTATCACGTGAACTCTGAAATTGTATTGTTCACTCAGTCATTTTTAATATCTTGTTGCAACAGACAATTTATTTTAGCTAATGCTATGCATAACTTGTACTAACTTCCAAATAATGAAAATCTCGTAAAGTGACAAAAGAAAAGTCTACCAAATGTTTTTTTGTGCTCTCTTTTCTTTAGCTCATGTGCAATGCCAGGTAGAACTGCAGAAGGGTACCTCTCCCACTCAACCTTTAACTGTATTTTGTATTTCTCTTCCCTTTGAGCATTCATATGATAAAAAGGTAAGTGCATGACAGATCTCTAGTGCTGCTCTTCCTCCATACTAGCTGTATTCCTAAGTGTACTCCAAGGTCTTTGTGTAGTATCTAGAATGTCATGTCAAGACACATGAATCAGCAGAGCTTATCTGGAACGACCTGCATGGTAAAATACGTAGACACCATTTCTTTTAACAACTCTCCAAGGAGCCTGAAATTATGGGAAGAGCAGAATCATTAAATGCCATGATCACTACTAACAGTTCTAGGCAGTAAACTTGATGAAGATTTGGAGACTACACTGTATAAAGCAAAGAAAAATAGACCAGGGAATCTCCCAATAGGTCTTTCAAACAAATGGGTTTGATCTATAAACTGTGAAACACAATTTCAGAAATCACTGATGTTTCCTAGCTTTTATTTAAAGCTGCAATTAGAAATATAGCCCTCTGCTAGTCACAACCCAGACCTATTCCAGATCAGATAACTGTTACAGCTTGCTTTTACCTCCTCCATAATATTTCCTTCTGTCTCAGCCACAGGGCTTGTAGAAGAACTTTCTCTTAATTTCTTAATAGTATTAAAAGTCTGCAAGAAAAAAAAATAATCAAAACATCAACAACACTTAATTTGTTCATGACATGTGAATGTAAATGTATATACTGTAATGCTACAGATACTGAACAATGTTGAATTCCAGAAAAGAAGTAGGTAAAAAAAATCAACATGAGAAATCATCACAATATAATTACAAAAGTTTCAAAAGTTATATAAAATAGATTTACCTTCAATATCCATCTGATCATGTCCTTGTGCACTTCCAGATGAGGTGCATTTTGCAATGTTTCTAGCATAGCTAGTATACTAGGGGAATTACTGGGTGCTTCTCCTGGTTCTGAGAAAAAAAATATGAGGATAACCAATTATACTGACAAACTAATTCACTGACAACAAAAAAGCAAAACCCAACACTTGTGTATGTTCAGCAGCTGAAGAATTCCTTCAACAAATAGGCACAAAATGCAACTTTTATTGCAAACATTTTCACAAATAGCTTCTAAATCCCCAAATGTTAGAGGAAATAGTCTTAAAAGTCTTAAAACTCACAGGCTATATTTTTCTTACAAGATAAATGCACTGTATGTGCTGCCTGCCTGTTTTCATCTTGGGACCTGCCACATAGAACTTCCAATATTCCAATTTTCCACCTATTTTAAATGGAAGAGTCTTAGCAACTTCCACGTCTTGGCAAAACTAAAGATACCAGTCAGAAGATACAAAGGAGAGTCAAGATGAAAAGACCATTTAAGAAGGCAACTTATTTTTGCAACTGTAATATCTGATCATGTACAGCAATCTTTGCAAAGACACTCCTTAAAGATACTGAGAATCAGATTTACTGGGAATTATTCAACTTCTGTATTTCTCATCTAGAAAAGGCCTTTTAGTATTGCTACTATCATAGAACCTACACATATGTAAAGCACCTATGTATAATCAACTTGGTAAAATTTTGATGGATAAACAAATATACTTTTCTGGTAAATACTGTTTCGGAAGAATAAAATACGAAATATTGACATTTTCACTTATTTAAAGTTTGCTATACGTTTGAAAAGAAAGGCATACTTGATATTTTCTGAGTGAAGGTAAATGTTACAACATTCTCCTCGCTGAGATTCTCCAGATGCTGTTTTTCTTCTTGTAGTGCCATTCCAATCAAATGCAAAACCTAGGTAAAAATTATAAATTTTAGTTCTTTTCTTCAATAATTCATATAATCTCTTTATATAGTTTGGGTAATTCATTAAGAGGCAAGTAAGTCATACAATGAAATTATATAATAAGAGTATATTTGAAGTTACTTTTAAGTTATTTTTATATATATATAATCCCAAAGCTACTTTACACAGGAGTAACAGCATTTGTTTACAAATTCTTGGAACTCTAACAAATTAAAAAAAAACCCCACACTTGTATCTTTCTCTTTGCTGTGCTGTCTAGTGAGAAGTCAATGCTTTTTAGCTTTTCCCCTAGCAATTAGGTGCGTATTATCACAAGTCTCTGGAGAGAAGCACGATGCATACTTTAAATCCTGTTCACATACAAATTCTAACTGACAAACAGAATAAATTTAGTTTAATAATTGTAACACTTTAGAAACACATTTAAAGAATAACGTTAGCTTTTAGGTCCGTAAAAAGCTGTGATCTCCTTGAACTTAAAAACTGAAATCACCCTATTTGTCACTAAAATAGCCTGAATATCATTTTAAAGCTGAAATGTTTAAATCTTGGTGGTGAACTCTGCCATGCTGAATCACCCACTTTTGCCACCCCATACAAATTGGCAGGATGCTCTAATCAAAAAGCATTACTGAATGCCTGGAATCAACACTCAAACCCACGTCAGGAAATTATAGTCACTGGAAAAACTGTAGCAGAACTTGGAATGCAAAATTCTAAGTATCTACAGAAAAAGTGGTAAAATCTGATTGAGTCTTGAAGTTCTTGTAAGTAAGTACATTTTTTTTAATAAGTAACAGTCAATTTTTCCTCAGTCTATCACATCTATCTACAGAGGTCTCATTGGATATGGGCCACCTCTTCCAGATCTCTCCTATCAACCTTTGCATGGTGCTTCCAAGCCCAGAGTGGCCGACCTGGTGAAGATGCAGTCTAAGTGACAGCACCTGTGAATACAAAGCACCAGGAGTTTCTAAGCAAGTGATAGGTCCCTAATGAATCACACAGTCCTAATGAATCAGGAGAACAACACAGAGGTACTCAAAATGGTTGAGCATGTTTTAGCTCAGTTTCAAAAAAATAAAAATAAAATCTTATTCTATTCAAACAGTTATTCCAAAACCCAGCATTCTTGCATTACCTAAATGTAACTACATTCTTCAATTTGCTATTTAGAATAATGATATACTGCCCCATTTTCTAATATTTTTTTGTTATACAGAATTGCTTATACCAAGGAAACAACCCAAATCTATAAACCCATTTTAAACTGATAAAATACATATTACTTCCTTTAGCATAAGCTTAATTTTTAAATAAGGAAACATACCCTTTGCAGCATGGACTCTGACCAGGCATAGCCATTGTGTTCTACAGCCCACTGCAGTATAGTTCCCATAATGCACAGCATGACATCAGATTGCAGAATATTAACCAGACTTGCAAAAAGTGGGCAGAAAGGAGGAAGAGCTGGTGGTGGAAGTGCTGAAAGGGAAATTGGTGTGTTTGACATTTCAGCAGCTCTAAAATTTGCAACAACCATTTAAAATGTCTGACTTTCAAACAGCTTAACAGCTTAACCCAAGTCAGTACATAGTTGCTTGATAAACAGTATTAAAGATAACAGGCTGTAACATTCAACACAGTTTTCACATAACAGAAAATCCAGAGGAATAAGCTGTTCAGAAAGCTGGTTCCATGATGGATCAGATTACTTGTCTATAACCAGGGAGACATAAGGCAAATCGCTACGTTTTCAATCAATTTCTGGCTAGCCCAAGAACAGATTGTTAGTCTGTCAATACACAGTTTGATAGGTGTTTCCCCCTTCTCTCATCTTCTCTCCAAGAGAAATACCTGTATCTTCTCTGTTCTGTCTTTTCAGCTTTCTTTGTGCTTCCTCTGCCTGAAAAACGATGCCAATATTACTCAAAACCGGTACAAATAGAAAAGAAATAAAAGAGCATTCATGCTTTACTACATTGTTACTGTTTTTTCCCCTTTTTCCCCAGCCTTAAATAAAAGAAGGAATCTTCCATGTCTTTTCAGTTTGTCTTACATTCTACTTGTAAAGTAGGGCACGCATCTTCAAAATTAATCTTTCATCTTGAGCCAGCTTGGATTCTTTTTCTAGCATGAAATTGCAAGAGAAGCCTGAACTAAAATTATGATTTCCATCAAGGTAGTAAAAAATACAGATTGTTTAAATACTTTCATTAAAATAAGATGTAAGAGAACCCATAGATAAGCTCCTGAAGGGCCACTGATTTCAACGGCTTTGTATAGGGTACAAGATCCAGTGGCAGAAAAATCACTGCAAAGTCTTGGGTGAAATTTTTAACATTTTAAAGTAAGTTAACTTTCAAAAATTAACTTTTAACCAGTTGATAATACATCTTCACAGAATTAAGCTTTGGAAAAAAGCAAACCAGAAAAGACACAAAAAACCCCAGGAAGTTAAATTACTAGATACCTTTGATTGCTCCGCCCTTGAAAAGTGATAGAAATATAGATTGAAGTTTCTGGCACATTCTGGTTTTAATTCATACAGTCCTCTGCCTGTTAATCCAGGTTTCCTATAAGAAAAAAAGATAACAAAAAAATCCTTTATGTTCCTTGGCTATTACCATCTGAGCATAAATGGTTAACTAGAACAGCTAAAAACCCTGCTCAATCGGCCTTCTAGAAATCAAATAAGTAACAGTATTAAGAACGATGTAGATGAGTAAGGCCATGAGAAAACACCATGATCCAGATCCTCCTCTTCTGTTCTCTCATTTTCACTAATTTAGATAATCCATTTTTAATGTTGAAACATTAGAATAAAGGGAAACATACTTGAAACATGCCACTTCTTCAATCACACTTTCCATTCCGGTCTCTCTGTTCTCCTACATTGAGTGAAAAGGAAAGACAGTGTGTAACTGCAGTTCTTGGATTAAACATATTCAAATGTCATACAACACTAGATAAGCATGCAGTATGAATGTAGCACAAAATCATTTTACTGGCACTGAAGAGAACACTAAAGCAAGTAACGTGAAAATACAAACAGTATTTTTAAAAAAAACATGCCATTTTAAGGGCTTAATTTTTACTGTTTTTTCCTGTCATAATAAACTTGGATGTAACAGCAGCAGGAAAAAAAACCTCAGCATATCTTAGAAATACACAGTCAATATTCTGGGTTTTTTTCCTAGGCCTTTAAAATGAAATAAGTATAGGAAAGCTAAAAAGACAAGTCACTGAAAAATGGTGAAAGAACCATAAAAGGCAACAGAAGAAATCAGCTCAAATACATAACACTACTTCATACACAAATATCTTTTCATATTCCCAACCCCTTCCTGTAATACATATTCACAGCACTTAACAGGCCAGGGAAAAAGTATTTAAGACTGACAGTACAATTTAGAACTCTAGTTTAAATCCTAGTTTGTTCTATCACTCAACCTTAAATTATTTGTAACAACAAAAAAAATATCATAACTCAATCTACAAGTTGACTTTTGAAATTGTTTAAGTTTAAAATACTTAGAACACTGAAAAATATTTCACAGTTCATCATTAAAAGTACTACTAGTATAGTAAAAGATTAATTTCTGAATTTTGACTGCCTTTGGAAATCATGTTACGAGAATATTTCAAAAATATTCTAAAGAAAAAAAAAAACAGACTTTGCTATCCTACACCACCACTCATACCAGAATTCACATAAATGCTTCTGTCCATGCAAATGAAGCACTTATGTTAGACAAGTCATTATACTGTGTCTGATTCCATGTCTTTTCAATTATTGTTAGGCTTTAAAATATAACAGCCTAAATTTCTGGATAGCTCCAATAACCTATTTCCATACGCCCCTTCAAGGTTCACAAGCAGAGACGGCTGCCCAGATGGCTGATAAGAAATGGTATTAAAAACAGAAAAGATCTGAAGAAGCTCTCAGGCTCCCACCTCTTTCATATGTTATTTCTTCTTCTATAGCTCTTTCCTACCTTCTCCATGACAACCATTGATCTGTGCTGATGCTAACCTTACTCTTCTAAGAATCACGGTGCTCCCATCCCACCCCTTCCACACCGAGGGGAATAAACTTGTGTAAGAAAAATCTTCATCAATCAGCCTTTTACAGTTGAAGTTGCTTTTCCCCTCCCAGCCCCAAGTTACTTACATCTTCAGGCAACGCCTTTACCAATTCACTGTGAGCCATCGGCCTGATGCTCAACTGATGGATGATCTCTCGTTTGATTTCGTCTGTTGCATTTACCTGTCCTATTCCAGGACTGAATCTTTCACCTGTAAAAACAAAATATAAGGGGTTTTTTTTAGGATTTTAAACATTTACTTCTCTTCTTTTGCAACTTAAAGGAAAAGATTGGAAAACAAGTAAAATCTTATGTTCACCCACCAGTGTTGAAAATTTCATTACAGTAATCTAATCTACTTTCAAGGCTTTTCTCCTAGGAAAGAAGTCAGAACTACAAAATAGAACTGGATTTGAGGTGACAACAAAGATCACTCATTCCAGACCAGTAAAGAGACTAAATTGAAAAAACTAATTCAATGTATTAGGAACTTACCAATGATCATTATAATGAGGTATAGCATCTCTTCTATAAGAGTGTTATTTTGTTGAACAACATCCTGAATTAAAATAAACAACAAAAAAAAGGAATTTATATTTTTCAATTAAGAGTAAAAAAATTATTCCATATACTGAAAACATTTTTCAGTACTTCAAAATATGGTCTGTTTTCACCTTTGGCTCTCCCAAATTAAGCCATACTGAAATGTAACCATATCTGCCTTTAACTTCTTAAATAATGTAAAAATTATGCATCAGCTTCTAACATTTACAGTTTGACAGCTAAAAACATTTATACATATTTCAAACTGGTCAAACAAAATTACAATAGGATAGGGTTTTGCTTTTTTATCAAGAAATTGCACAGTCTCAGTACAACAGCATTTGATACACTTTCAAAAAGAAAACTACAGATTTTCTATTGCAGTAGTACATAAAATACCTTGTTAGTATTTTCTGTGCTGAATCTTTTGCCATAGTCTGGAGTACTAAATATTTGATAAAGTTCAAAGCGACTCAGCATTATCATCAAAAAGTGATTTGGATCCATCATAGACACACCTGTCTATTAAAGAAAAAAAAATAAATAGAAAACAGATTGGGTATTATTATAGCATGTTTGTCTATTTATATACAATGTTCACAGTATATTCTTTATGAAATTCATTCCTTCTTTTATCCTGGGCATGAAGATTTAATTACTTAAGTGTACTGTGTTGGGACTCCAATAACACAAATGGCAGCACATTTGACAAGCAGGAACCTATGCTTTATCAATAATTTCTGATGTAATTTTAAGTGTAAAATATTCAGGGTTATTCCTTCTATCTCAAATTCTCTCAATACAATTTGATGAAAGATTCTTTGTTGGTTGGTTTTGTCTCTACAATCCTGTTCCTGCTGGCTCAACTTTTAGAAAGCATAATATCACTTAGTATATAGCTCATAAAGACTTTAAGCACAAATTCCAATCCTCGAAACAAAGGCTGAAAACTTTAGCAAAACTTCCCAGACCTTGCTGGAAAGAATAATAATGCTTCAATGTAGCCAAAAATGTTTACTTCCAGTTCTGAAAACTACTAACCAACGGTTTTTTTCTGTTTATTAAAAAATACATCCGAGTTAACCAATTATAAATATTTGTTGTTAGCTTACTATTGCTAATGGGACCATCTTTAAGAAAGCATAATTTCCAACAAAACTGAAGGATGGCTACCCAAAGGGCCAACTGCAGATGATCATTAAAAACTAAGGGCAGATCAAGCCTCAGGGAAATATGTCTGAAAGCCAGAGTAACTCAGGATGTATGCACTATACTGGGTACCACTACTCTAGCTAAGATTTGAGGAAATTCCTGAGAAAAGATTTTGCTGTCTAGGTGAACTACACATCTCAAGCTGCAACTTTTAGTTTTCATCACACTCAATGTTGAAAATGCATCAGACCCCTCTCTGTCATAGCTGAGTAGACTGATAGATTTGTAAAAGTTCTTCTGAAGGAAAAAAAAAAATAAATCCCAAACTACTATATGGAGTTCCGCTTTCTATCTAGCATTTTAGATGCCAACTTCTAAGGGAGGGAGAAGAGACAACACATATATTGAGTACATTACTGAAGACCTGCAGACTTACACAACTGCCAGTACAGCATGACCAACCCATTAGTTAAACTATTACATTCTTCAAGATGTAGCATAACACATACCTTACACAGAAAATTCTGCACTTTCCACAGTATATTTAAGAAGAAGATTACAACAACAGTATTTCCTTTACGAATTATCCCATAAATACATAGATACAATTTAAAAATAGAAGTCCTGCCACCAAAATTGACTTTTTTTTCCTTGTCATTTACAGGTTCTGATGGAGCTAGAAACAAATGCACATATACCCTGAAAATGTTCGATAAAAACGTGAACTGGTATATGTGATTACCTGAAGCATTACTATGTCCTTGTCAAACATCTCCCTTCTGCACTTCACATTATGATAGTAATAAATCTGAAACAAAAAACCAAACCACAATAATTAACAAACATCATATTTAATTGAAACTTACTTCGTTATAGAAAAATGAACTTCGTTATACAGTATTAGTAAAGAAAAAAAATTAATATGTGATTTGAAAAAATTTTACAAATATATTTGTATGCAAAAAGCATTTTTATGTAGCACAAAACAACACAGTTGCTGGCTGCATTGCAATGATCTAAGGTCTAGATTGCATAAACATACAAGGAAAAAATCTTGATCACCTCTTTGGGCTACACTTTAATAAATCTATTTGTTTAGCAGTTAACTGTTTGAAATTCATAGGAAAGAAAGCCATTGCAGTTCTTTCTTTGCTCCGTGAATTGCTCTTAATTATTTGAGATGTAATCTTTCAGGAAGTGCCAGTTTCAGCAAAATGTTAATATTGTGATAGAACCATACTTAATCCAAACCATCCTGAGAGTGAACTCAACAGTACCACACCAAGCTGTAGCAGCACCAGAGGCACTGCATGGCACTGCAATGTGGGAAAAAAACTCCACCACGATTAAGGAAAAATCAAGATGGCTCTCAAGTTCCTACCTGGGACTGGAAACAATTTTCAGCTAAACCCTCCTCTAAAGACACACAATTTCTCACCAGAATTACATGGAAAAGAGCTAGGCATGGCTTCCCTCTTCCCCATGCTAAGATGCTCACTCCTGGGAAAATATCAATAAGGAGCTGACTGAATATGAGCTTTCTGTAGCCAAAGGAAAGAGAAAGGACTTCCAGACTGGGAGAAAATATTACTTAAACTAAATTAGGCTCTTAACTTCAGGAGGCTGACAGCCAGGGATAATTAACAGAGACTTATTCTTCCATCAAAAGCTAGTCTGAAATTTCAGATTTTATGTGCATCAGTCATATGGGCACTGGTGTAGCTACACATAACTGAAGGTCCCTTTGCTTTAATAATGAAAGGATATCACCCTACAAAGATCCTTTAGGTTAAAATGCAATAAAGTGTCAGAATATAATAGCAGCTTAATTCAGCCTCATAGTACACATGCATTGCAATTATCTACTGATGATGGGGGCTTGTCAGAGGGAAAGAAGTTTCTTGCAAACAAATCAAGTTAATACCTCACAAAACTAAATTCTATTTCTGTTGTAATCTAGGTCTTGCTGAGAAAATCACTATACATGATCACCCTGGTGGGTGGCACTGAAACAACAGTACCCATTTTATAGCTGTTATGCTTGAAACACCTAATTTGTACAAACACAGAGAATGTATGTTTAGAGATGGATGCAGCTGGTCTTCAGAAGCATGACAGAAGTATGAGAGATGAAATACAAGAGATGATCAGTTCTACACTGTTTCTAATGCTTCAATTAATTTATAAACATAAACAGTAATATTCTTAATGGTGCACATTTTTATATTTGAGACACTTATGTGAAGGTGACGAACGCAATACCAAAGATGCACACATCTAATTTTGCACTTCATGCTGTTGTTGGACAATATACAGAGCCCTGGCACAGGCTGCCCAGGGAGGTTGTGGAGTCCCCTTCTTTGGAGATTTTCAAGCCCCACCTGGATGCAGTCCTGAGTGACATGCTCTAACATGCTCTTGGCAATCCTACTTCGGTAGGGGAGTTGGACTAGATGACCTCTATGGGCTCTCCCAACTCTAAAAATTCAGTGAAAAATGCTAGGAGTCCCTAACAGCATTATATGAAAGTGCTCTGTCCATACAGAAGTTAAGTTCACTGAGCACTGTAGCGGACCTGAAACAAAAAAGCAAATTCTGGCTAAGAAATCAAAGACCAGTTTAAAAGCACAAATATTCCAATGAATGTGAGTGCTGACATAAATGTCTACCGCGCACTTCCTTCCATAAGATTTATGCAAGTGAAATTTGAAATCAGTACAGAAAGGAGATGTTTTGAGGTCTGAAATTATCTTGGTGGAGTTATCAAAGAACAGTGATTCTAACAGCTACTAGGTACTTACCTGATTAACAAGAGAGAACCCATTTCTTCTCCACATCCCTGCATGCACTTGGGCACATAGGACTAGGCATCGTAGAGGATGTTCTATTAACATCGGTGGGCTAAGTTCACTCTGCATTAAGAAAATGTAAACTTTGATATACACAGAGAAAATAAAAGAAATACAAAGGAGGATGATATTTGTGTTCATTAAAATATTTTGGCAATGCAAGAGAGAAGCAAATCCAACACATGCATTACATAAGTTTCATGAGCCTATTCACAATCTATGCAATCAGTGTTGATCAACCTCACATTCTGCCTTTGCTCCAGAGAAGTACTTCACAAGGGCTTTAGTTTATTCTTAAAAACCATAGTTTCATATTTTAAACCATCAACACTATCAAAGTAATAGCATTGTAACTAACTTTCTTTCATTAAAAGGTTAAATACTCCTCTTTCAAAACACACTGAAATTTCTTCTCTCAGTCATGTTATCTCCTCTTTTAATTTATCTTATTCTTTTTAATTTCCCCTTAAAAAAATAAAATAGTATCAATAAGAGCATACAGGATGCAAGAAACAGCTGGGGGGAAAAAATTAGAACCTAGACCAAGGAAGATGACTCGTGTCCTGCCAGGTGTTCCTTAGAACAGTTTCTACTACAAAAAGAATGTAATGCACGAAGAACAAAATACAAATTTTATACCTGAGCAATACTGATTGCTTATGCTCCAGTCATAAATATCTAGGTATTAATCTTTCAAGAGATAAAATTATCTACTAAAGATAGTCTCTCTGAATAGAATTCATAGCAAAAAGGTCTCTTTTGTTTTATTTAATAACATCCTACACTTACACGACCAATTTAACATTCTGCATGAATTAGATTTAATGAAATATGTTACATTTAATTACATACCAGGGGTAGAAGCTCTGGAAACTTATATGCCACTTCAGTTTTACTCAGCAAAACATGCAAGCCTATATAAATACATAAAACAAACACATATATAATATTACACAAATATTTATATAATTCAAATAGAAGTAAAAAAAGGTCGTTTAATTTACTATAGACCATTTTCTGGACACAGCTATAAGTAAATCTGCAGATTTATCATCCCAGAGCTACACAGCTATTTTCTGAAGAAAAAACCCCATGCATTTTGGGACAATTAAAGTTTTCCAATTGTATCTGTGTAAAGTCTGCAACTCAAGTGAGATTTTTGCTTTTCTTTTGACTCTTGTGCCCCATCAGCAACAGCCAATAGTCCTTTGTCTAACAGGACAAATTCTCAACAACAGATGCCTCATCCTATTTTTCAGTCCTCAGAAACCTACAAAATCCCTCAGGACCTACAACAAGGGCCCTATAAAATACATAAGGGCTTTCCAGTTTTGTTTTAAAGCTACATGGGTTTTGCTTAAAGGTTCAAACACTTAAAGTTATTTGATTCTGAGCTGCAGTCACCTCACCTGCACAGTCATTCATTCACTTGATTACCTGTGAATTTCTGATTCTATATAAACTAAAATTCATCAACCTTTTTTCAACACAACTGTTCACAAGACAGGCTCAAAGAAAGCGAAAGACATAGCTTAATTTTCTGGTGACACATCTGTTTGATAAATCTGTTCTCTAACAGAATGTTGATTAGTCTATTCAATCTGACAGCTGAACATATTTCAAAACAGTCAACTACAGTCCAGATTTTGTTGTATTTCTTCTGCATCACTCAAGTGCCAAAAGCAGCAGTAACTGCCTACAACACATCCCTCTGATAAATCCAGAGGCATGAGACAAATTCCCCCAGGCCTGAAGCCGTAACAACTTCTCCAATACTATCAACAGTTAGAAAATAGCCAAGCTTTAAACAACTGTTATGTGGTTCCTTATGTACACACAAATACAAATCACATTTACACAACATTTTTCATTTCCCAGAATATTTTTGAACTAGGTCATACCTGCAAGTAAACGAGAAACAGGGAGATGAATGCTAACTTTTTCCTGAGAAACACAATATCTGATGGTCTCAACTGAATGTCCACACATACTGAGAACAATAGGCTGTTCTCCATCAGTAAAACCACTATGACACTGCATCAACACCGTCAGGCATTTCTTGTAAGCTTCAATTAACACTTTTTCCTAAAAGAAAGATCGCAGTTTTTACAGAGATTATGGAAAAGAACAGAGCTCTGCAAAATAATACAGCCAACGTAAAAAAGTCTGACAGGTTTGGGGTTTTTAACTTTATTAACAGTCCTGCAAAATTAAGATAAGGAATCCAACAAAAGCAGCTGATTTAAGGGGCGCACAGATTGCCAAACTCATACTGGTATGTCTGATTAGAAAAAACACCCACTAGTCTTTGGTTATTTTTTTTGGTAACTGATATTAAGGGAACTTTCTGAGCAATGATCATGCTAGGCTAGTAAAACCTGCACATTAGCTAACAGTGACAGATTAAAGCCAGCTTTACTCTGTACTCCTAAAACCTGAAACACTTACAGAGTAGAAACCTGACTTATAATCAGCCAGCATTTAGTAGACCCAAGGCCTATTCCTCTATTCCCTCTTCTCAGGAAATTATAACCTGGTAAGTGTTGTGATGATCACAATGTTCAGATGTGTGATGGAACTCTCTCTACAATATTTTTTAAATGGCTTAACTGCATTCTCATGAATTGGTCAGTTCAAGCCATAAAATATGTATTTAAATACAGAAAAGATTTGCACTTGCTCACGGTGCAGTAATGTGCTTAGCTCAATTGTTGTACATATTAATATTTAGGTTTTTTTCTCCCTTCACATATTCACATGGGAAAACAATTCAGAAGGAACTTACATCCAATGCACACCAGTCTTGCATCATTGAAATAACAAGTGTTAATTTCATCTGCAATGTAAATGCTGCTTCCCATTCTGGTTCCATTTCTATGTGTTGACCTACTTGACGAGTTATTGGATCCATACCCTAGAACAAAAAGAATTATGCATTTCAACAGTGTATCACCAAAAATACTTTGACAATATTAGCATAGGTGTGAGACAGTGGTTACCCATCTGTAAGTTTGGGATCATTAGACAAGGAATTATACACAAAATCATAACAAGAAAATGAAACAGGAATTGTAACAGGAGAATATTAGGACAAGAAAGATTTTGGATATGAGCTCTATTTATCATTAACACCTGCATAGATTTTAGTATTATAAGCAGTACAACAATGGTTGC
Organism: Scolopax mira; assembly: GCA_004320125.1. Taxonomy (NCBI): domain Eukaryota; kingdom Metazoa; phylum Chordata; class Aves; order Charadriiformes; family Scolopacidae; genus Scolopax; species Scolopax mira. The sequence continues at coordinate 76,331 of BJBW01004926.1, forward strand.
CTATATATACTAACTTGCACACACATTTTGGTTTTTGAATGTATTTTCTAGGCACACGTTTCTACTAAATGCAATTAAGTACTAACTAAAGGCTGGGTGCTAAGGAACCTCATCAGCTCTTGGCATAAGAAGAAAAAAAACCAGCATGACTTGAGGATTACAATATATTCAAGAGACTATCATAAAGAGACTAATGAAAGCTAAGGACTGAGAAAGGCATGCTACTGAAGTACTGAAAAACGGGAGTGATTCTGACTTAGACCTTACTGATCATATAACCAATTTGCCCTTGTAAAAGCTGCACTGCTTTGAAAATACTCCTCTTAAGGTAACATAGCACATGAAAATGCTGGGGGAAAAAAAAAAACCACAGTGAAGAGGTCTATTTGTATCTCAGGAACGACACTTTCTTCAATACAGGAAGCAACTCTGCTGACACTTAAGTAGTAACTGGAGCTCTCGCTATGAGAGAAAGTTGGTTAAGATGGACTTTCAATCAGACAATTGTGTCTTGCCTACCTCTACAACTGCAAAATACGCTCAAAATCACATTTTTCTTTTTGAAACTCTCCCTTTTCATTGCCCTCTACAACAAACTAAATTTTAAAAAGTTACGTGAGATATTATGTTTCAGGAAAACATGATGACTCCAAAAGTTATACCGCACTGAAGTTATAAAATAGAGAGTGAGTGAAATTTCTTCCATTTTTATATCATGATAGCTAACTTCCTACTTTAATTTTGCAAAATTCTGTAATTAACAGATTTACATACCTGCATACATTTGAGTAATTCTAAGAATGCATCAAAACCTTCTAGGAACTTGTGCCTCAAGTCATCTGACCACTCAGTTGGCTTACTTATCAACACATACCTGGGTACATTAGAAAGATGCAAGTGTTAATTTTATACTTTTTTCCTCTCCTCAATAGATCAAATCAACACATAGTTAATATACTTACTTGAGATCCAAAATAAGGCTCTGAACACGCCTGAATTTGAAAGCCTGCAGAGCAGTGTAACGTTCAAACTGAAACCTGCCTTGGATGTCACGGTGCCTTAAATGGTCCATAAAAGTTTTGATGATAGTGGTCATGAGATTTTCTTCTGTTATAAGCATTCGAGCCTATGCCAAAGTATATTGAAATTTGTTGTAATTAGCATGCACAGCTAACAAGAGTTTCAGAGCGCACCACGAATTTTATAAAATACATTAATTTTTATCCAAAGTAGTTACATCAATAATTAAAGCAGAAAAACATACTGAAAGCAAATCTTCCGAACATTCACAGAAGAAAAAAAAGTAATCTAGCCAGAAATTATCATAATCCAGCTCTCTTTCTTCAGATCCCTTCTGTACAGAAGTTTGACTATAGTTAGGTTCCTGCTAACCTATATAATTATGACACAAGACAGGTTATTATGTTTCTTATAATTAACTTGTACCTCCCTTTAAGTATGCGTTGTCTCCTCTCATATAATTTAAGTATAAGCCCTTTAGGGGAGTGACAGCTCTTCTGTTTTCTGTTTACAAACTGCCAAGCACTGTGGTGAACAGCTCATCCTCTGAACTGCTAAGGAACTGTACAGTGCAACTTCCACGTGGAAATTACATGAAATGACTTATGATTCCCCTTAAGGGCCTCTGCATCTATCCCTGTGTTGTAGGGAACAAATCAACAGGCATCACAAAACCTGACGATCGTTTTCCACACCCAACTTAACCTCACCCAACCCCACTGCAGAGTACAGGCCACTAAGAAGTTACTGTAATTTCCTACTTGAACTACTCCAGAACTCCCCTATGCTCCTGGTTCTCCAAAGTAAGTGGGATGAGTCTTGCAGTTCTCAGATCTCATGAGGATTTTATTTTGTGGCTGGTAAATTCAAGAAGATCAGCCACTCTGATATAACTTAAAGACACTGTAGTTGTTGACTAGAGTTTCTGGGTTCTACAGTGCCTAATGATGCTTCAAAACACAGTTTCTAAAATGCTACTGCAACAGAAAAGAAGTAATCTAATGGTTATCATTTTCCCCCCAAAAAAATCACCACCAATGCAACCACTCATTCTCCCTCAAACCAAAAAAACCTCAGTTACACGAGAGCTCAAGCTCTGAAATTACTAAAATCAGTTTGAAAACGTTACTGGGGTGTGGTGGGTTAGTTTTATATTCTTCAACTTATTCATTCAGTTAATGGATCTAAATATATAAAAAGAATTTCTTAATTCATATGGTAGGAGTTTATCCTAATTACTTTCATGTCATCAGTCTATTCTATCCTTAGATAGAACCATCAAAACCAATTTCCTTTACTTTTTTTTGCATGCTGTTCAAATAGAAAGCACGTAAAAAGGGATGCTGCAATTATTCTCTAAGGAAAAAAATTAAATTCCTTTTGTTAAAAAAAATATGCGTTAATACACATATTTTACCACCCCATCTGCCAAAGGGAAAAATAATACCATAACCATTTGAATAATACTAATTGGTTAAGTCTAACTGTAAATCTGAATATTGGCAACATTCTTATTGACTGCATTAAAATTAAAGGAGGTAACACAATATTGCCCTGAACCATGGAAACAAAATCCTGAGGTCCTGTTGAATTCCCATGAATAACATCCACCCCTAGGAAAGAGAATAACATCTTTGCTCAGTATCATAACTGCCACACCACTATTGAATTTTAGAGCTCAATTAAGCTGATTAAATATGGAAAGATTCAGAACCATTCATTTTTTAAACAATTCTGGCTATGAAAATCAGACATTTTTTTCCAGTACAGCTCCAAAGTTTAATTTGTCTAGTTCAAAATACAAGCAAAACCAGATTTATTTGGAGACAGGAGCAAAAAAAATACATTTTCCAAACAAGCAGAAGCTTGTGAAAGACCAGCAGATTAGTGAGCTGGGAGAAGTAACAGTGCCTGAAGCACTGTAACAAAAATTAACTGGGAACCTGAAAGAAGGCATTGTCTGAGCCTAGAAGTACCAAAGGAAGTAGGGAATATCATAAGACAATTCTTGGTTGCACTTGTGTTGACTGGAAAATTAACATGAAGCGGATCATTTATAAAACTGCACCAGAAGGTATGTTCTGAAACAGCGATAGGCAAACCATAATGTATATTTCTACAAATAGTGACTGTGGCTCAGTAGGATGAGGAATTTAAATGTGTTGTGTGTTTCTAAATAAAAACCTCAGTAACTTTCTAAAAAAAGCAGAAGAAAAATGTAAAAGGAAAAAGCAAAAGTACCCAGCCCAGTCTGGGAAGTCAGACTCAAACTTCACAATGCTGAACATTTACACTTTTTAAACCCATAGCATTGTCTGTGAACAGTGTGACTGTGCCCTACACTTCCACAGCAATGTTAAAAGAAATCTGCAGTCTTGATTCAAGAACCTTGAGTGGCTTTTAACAAATAAAGATTTCCTTTTTTGGTCTTTCAGTACTTACAAGAGAAGGCACTGTGAATATCTGTATCGAGAGGTCAGCAATTGAGAACTCTCTGTCGTGGTCATCTTTCATAAAATCACTCTGCAATCGCTCATAGTTCTATTAAGAAGGAGGCAAAAAAAGGCAAGGAGTGCCAACTATCAGTTTTTAAAAGAAAGACAGGCACTACTCACCAGAGTAGGTACAGTGAAGAGTTGGACAGACAGAGCAGCCACCGATACTGCCCGTTCGTGATCATCCTCCATATAATCTCTCTGCAACTGCCGGTAATTCTAAACAACAAGGGGAAATTCACCTCTAATCCACACTGACCTGATTTTTTAATTTAAATGTTTGCTCTGGGAAACTTTAATGCCATGATAAAGGGAAGAGTAGCTCTTATGGATTATTATATAGGTATTTTGTACAAAGAACATGAGACTTGATCTGCTCACACGCGAGATTTTCACAATAAAGGCTAGTATTCTATTTTCTACTCAAAAAAGTTACTTGTCTTCAGCAGAGTGAGCAGAATTTTGCAGTGCTGCTTTAAAGCATTTCAAATATTAGTTACTGCAAAAATACTCATCAGCATAACTGAATATCAGCACTATTTGAGTAGTGCTGTAACAGCTTACGCCTCAACAACGAGAAGTGATTAGTTTTTTAAGAAGTGATAGCCTGCATAGTTGATGCTGAAGACAAAAACACCTGAACTGCTTTAGTTCTGGGGAGCCTGGGAAACCCATTTTCTTCCCAGGAGACGAGATGCCATTATAACTAGTATTTTGAAGACAGAAATATGGTAGTCAGCATTTCATTTCAGCTTCTCATTTCCAAAAAAAAGGAAAAATATTCTGGATTAACAGTTCACTAACTAAACTCTCTTGGCTAGACAGTTTAAGCATTTAATGGATCTTTGTAAGAAGGACACTTACTCTTGCAAAGCGGATAGCAAAAAGTTTCTTGTATTTCAAATCCATAAGTAGACTGCTCATGAATAACTGGTGATACACATTTCTAGCTCCTGTCAAGAAAAATGAATGAAATATTGCATGTCACTATTTTCTACCAACATATTATGGAACATTTAGAAAAGCAAGCTTTTACAGAATGAGCTAAGTGTGCATTTCAGAGCAGAAGCTGCTTTGATTAAGGTGGTAGCAAAGGATGAAGAAGGATATATAAAACAAAATTCTTCAAGCAGCATTATTTATTACTCCTGTATAAGGTAACACTGAACCGTTGAATAGGAACAAAAACCTTCAAATATAAGGCAAGTCAGACAAACAAGAATGAAACTCTATTCTTCCTCAGAACAGACAGAGGATTTGGATGGCCCAGGGAAAGAAAGAGCATGCTATTATGAGAAGTCCTGGGAACTGCAATAAATTCTGCCAGCAGTGAACAACGCTGCAAAATAAACAGCTTAGCTATCTCTGAATTTCTATAGTCTGTGCAAGCAGCATCCCAGTAAATATTATCAATACAAATGAGAATCGACTGTATGTAGCTTGGAAATACATGCACACATATACCATTTCTTTCTGTAGGTCACTTTTAAGTCAAAAGCCATTAAGCTATTTCCTTAATGCAGAGTAACTATGAAATACATGAAAAAGTAGAGAAATGTCGCTATTGAATACATGTGCAAAAGTTACTCCTTGCTTACATGACAGACATTATCCTAACAAAACATACATTAAAAATGTTGTAATGGTCTACAAAAGCAATGCCTTTCAGATCACAACATTTTGAAAGGGAAAAAAAATTATAAAATCTGAGTGCCAGGAATTCATTCACACAAGATAAACTTGTTAAATAAACAAAACCTAAAAGAATAATTTTCTCCAAACACTTTCTACCTTCCTTCTTACTTCTTTTATTGCTGCTCCAGGAAATTACCAAGACAGGCCACAAAGAGACGTTACTAGTCTCTAGGATATCTGTACCTCAGAACTGAAGAACAGGAGATACTGGGGAGAAGGTAGCAATCTTCAAAAATACTATATTCATATTTAAATAAAGGACGGACATACAGATTGCATCATTCTCTACATTCTCTTTGTGCTTATCTTTCTTACACCTGTCCTTACACACACTTTCAGAATATCAAATCAGACACATAATCCATGAGGGATAAGATTACCTCCACTTCCTCAAAATTACAACTTACTAGCCAACCCCATTATATCTCTCAGGCTTTTACAGTTTTAAGGGCTCTAAAATAACAGAACACTAGTTTTCACTGAATGTTCTCAGAACATTTAAGAGCATCTCATGAACAAAAAACACAATTAAAAGCAGAAAACCTCTGTGCTACGCCTGAAAAAGAGGAATTTTGGTAGGTATGATATAAATGCTGAGATCTTATAAAGTAGACAAACCTCAAATCCCTCCATTTTTTTTATTCCATTTCCTTTTACTCTATTTCCCTTAACTATTACTGTCATCTGCGTATTCAAGTCACCCTTAGTTTCAGAATACTTTGAAAAATTAGATCTAAACCCAACCCCATCTTCAAATGGTTCTCCTTATGTTCTTGTCTTCAATCTATTTGGAGTTCATCATGAAAGGACGGATTAGATTATAACAAATCAGGCAATTCTATATATAATACACCACAGTAAAAATGATCAAACATTAGCAGACACGGTAAAGGGGAAACTTTTATGCTTAGCATTCTTTAGTATTTTCCAGAAGTTTGACAAAACTCACCTTTCCACAGTTTAGAATCATACAGCATCAACTTATCCACAAGAGAAGAATTTTCACCATCTGGCCCCTCCTGTAAACCAACCTGGCACAATATCCGACGAAGACCATCTTAATGAAGAGAAATTATATAAGTTAGCTATAGCTTAAATGCAAACTAGCAGATTATTTTGACATACTGGAATTTTCATAAGACAACGTAGAAGCCATAGGGCCCTCATTTCCTTGACAACTGAATAACACTGCTTGTATTTTTCTGATAGAAGCACAAATACTTTATACCTTGCAAATTTCAGCCTAACCTTATAGAACATCAGAAACCTTGTGAAAATTGCCAAACACAGTGATTTGTTTCAAAGTTATAAAATGAAAATGAGCTTTCTTAAAAGTGCTGCTGGCTTACTAATATAAGAAATAATTATACAGCAAGCTAATTGTCTAGGTTATACTCTTCCTCTTTAGAATGCTGGAAAATGTAATTCATATATGAAATGACTCATATATGAGCTTTTTGTTTACACTTACTAGCTACCACTATTTTAAAGCTTTTCTATGTATTTTTTTCTAATGGAAAGCTGTAATAATTGTTACTGTACAAACAGGTAAGTTATTATAAGCTTGTAGACAAGCCTGCACCTGGAACAGAACACAACACAGACACACTCATATTGACAATGTTTAACCTAGCTTTGCACTGCAGGTAATGCATATTCACTAAAACAACTATATGACTTAACATGCACTAACCCTGACTTCTGCGCGCCGCTGAGCCATCTCAGCTTCTTAGGCAGAGCTGGCAGTGTCTTAGTGCCACGCATACCATACCAGTGGTAGTCAAACTCATGACAGAGTCCCATAGTAAGTTTTTTTCCTTTATTCACTGACAAGAGTTTGACAGTCATTTCACCACAATCATCCAGATTAGCTCTGTGGCAGAGCAGAAGACCGCTGCCCCTGCCAGTCGCCCTTTGGTCAGGGACATTTGAGTGTCACCACCTGAGCAGTGCAATCCTGTCACCCCATGTTACAGACAAATGGTAACAGGCTGCTTGATTCTGCTGACTGAGCAGAATCTAAACATTCAGAGGTGTTTGTGTCATGGTTTCAGCTGGGACAGAGTTAATTTTCTTCCTAGTAGCTGCTCTGGTTTGGATTTATTATGAGAATAATGTTGATAACATGTGTTGGTTTAGTTGTTGCTAAGAAATGTTGACATTAAGTCAAAGACTTTTTTGAGTTCCCCACAGAAGCTGAGGGGAAGCAACGACGGAAAAAGCTGGCCAAAGGAACATTCCATACCATAGACAATGTGTTCAGTATATAAATGGGGGTTGGCCAGGAGGCAGGGATCCACAATCACTGCTCAGGAAGGGCCGGGAAATCGATCATTGCATCACAATTTTGTATGTTCTTTTACCATTATAATTGTTTTCTCTTCCATTACTCTTCTACTAAACTGTCTTTATCTCAATCCATGAGGTTTTTTCACCCCTTTTTCTCCCTCTTCTCCCTACCTTACTTGGGGAGGGAGTAGAGAGTAAAAGGCTGAGTGGGCCTAGTTGCCATCTGGGGCTAAACCATGAGGGTTTGTTAAAAAGCTAAGGGAAAACATCTTTTTCAAGATTGCATTTCACAAAACCAGACTCCAGAGTACATTGCAAGACTGCATCCCAAGGCGTGCAAGGCATTTCAAGTAGGCGAGCACGTACATCACAGAGAAAACATATGCATCCTGCTTACCATCAAACATTTATTTTTGCCCTTCTGAATCATAAAGGACACTGCATTTAATGAAGTGAACTCTGCAGAATTTCAGAAACACCACACACACAAATCAAACTATAAACTCAATGCTTTCATCTGTAATTTGACACACCATTAACATATTCAAGTTATTTTTTTTGCAACTGTAATTTAGTGCTGAAAATTAGTGACTTTGACACCCAGCATAAATGACATGGTACAAAGCAGGGCTTTAAGAAAATGAGAAAGACAGTGCCTGCCTACATGTTACACTGAAAGGAAAATTTGTCTCTGAAATCAAGTATCTTCATGTCTCTCCTTTCTGCTATTATTTGCCAGCAAATAGTTGAACAAACTGCTACCAAAACTTTTCCAAAATCTGATTTACATATCTTTCAAAATTAACTTGCACAAACAAAAACCACTTATCTTTCAAAAACATAACATGATATAGAGATCCTGTGCCTGAAATCTTGGCTAGCTTTTCAATTATCAGTCTAATAAAACACATAATCTAAAGAAACCTTGCAATTATGCAGAAGATATATGCAACATTGCAGTTGAGTGTGCTTTGCTAATAATTCTTATTAACATTTAAAGATGCATAGAACTCAAAGTACATCTCCATTTCTACATATCAGCAGTTTGACACATTTTCCTTTTATTTCCCCTCATACTCCAAATCTTCATAACCTTACAATTCAACAGGACAAAGGAGGAAGCAAGTCAAAACAGTGACAGAGCCTTCCCATAAAAATGATACTGTGCATCTTGATTCCTTTGAAGAAAGGATTTTTTAAATATCTGATTAATACTTTGTTGGCTCCTATACCGACCCAAAAACCTCCACGCATCCTTGCATTTTTTCTGTTGTTCTACTTAGCAAAAAATCTGAAGCAATCACTTTCATCATCATTCATCAAATTACTTCTGAATAATTTTGTTTTATCTCATCAGACAGGTTATTTTCAGCTTACTGCATTCATTTAAAAAGAACTAGGGACTGAAAAACAGCTTGTTGGCATACAGCATTTGACAGCAATTCTCAGCTTCTGTTCAACAGCAACTAAAGAGAAAACAGTATCTGAGAAGTAAAACCAGTAGCACTTTCATATGGAAGTCAAACTCTCAGAACAACGCTCCAGTAAGAGAAAATAGAATGAAGTCTGACAAGTTATTAATAGCACTGCTTTACATATTACATATCTGAAATAAGCAGACAACATTGCTTCAGGAATTCAGCTTGCCTCACAAATATTCTCTAACTTATCTCAAGAAAGCTCAAGCCCACCTGAATATCCAATAACACTGCCAAGCCAAGTTAGGAGCTTCAGACCAAAGCTCTGATGGGCAACAATAGATGAATGCATAACTTGTACTTTCAATGGCTTTGTCTGACGACTGGTATTTCTCTTAAAAAGAAAAGAAAAAAGGAAGTAATGCATATGTAAGTGATGGCTAGCATATTTCTGTACAGAAACACAACATTCCTATGATTACTTTCAATAATTTATAATATTAATACTTATTCTAATTACGGGCACCTACATAGGGAAGAAACAAAGCCCAAAAAAATCTTAAATTAGTTTACCCTATTAATATTTGAAAGACCTTATTATGCAATATTAACATATTTAGGCCAATCCATTTTCCACTCTTATCAAGGTACACACTGATCTGCTGTTTTTCACTGATAAGCAGTCCCATGCACAACCTAAGGCAGCCATGCACATGATGCAAGTCACACATCAAGCAGCACCCCAAGGAAAGAAACCAAGTGTCCGTGGACTATTTTCAAAAATACAAACTAAACACACAGAGTTAAAACAAGAAAGAATGAATTCCCCCTCATCTCTGTTCTAGAAACCTTAGTAGTTAGACATCACCCATAAAAGCCATTTGTTCCTTGACTGTACAGGTGGCAAGTTAAAAATATTGCACAACTTTATCTTTAAAGATATGTTAATGTTTTCAGAATACAGTAAATAGTTTAAGGCCAGTAACTCTAGTAGAAGTATTATGCATGAACTATTTATTTCATATGATTAAGTACTCCACTGCAGCAATTAAAGAAAAATGAAACAGAAAATATTACCCCCATGTTCTTACATGGAAGAACCTTGTAATATATAGATATTATGAATATGTATATACACGTATATAATACAGAGCCATAAAATTAAGGTGTATTTGTAGTTTCACACTTGGATTAAATCAGTCATAAATTCCATAATTGTAGCTGAAAGATGCAAAAAACTTCATACTATAGGAGAAAAACCAAAATAGTTTAACCTCACTGGTCTGAACTGACATGCAATTCTAAAATATTACATTTAGAGTTCGTGATAAAACTCAGTTTTCTGATGGGAAAAGTTGTCTCAGAACTTCTTTTTAAGAAATGATTTTGGGTGCAAGGTAGACAACAGTAGAAAAAAAACCAAAAAAACCCCCAGAGCATAAACCCCTATTTTGATACCTCTACTGTGCATATTCTAAATAGCATTTCCAACACTTTGTATTATTGAAATGTAAAAAGTCATCATGGTAAGAATATCACAAAACTGTGTAGCAAAGACACTTTGGTTAAGATGAGGCAAATAAGTAGATAATATTACTTACCACTATTACTGATTTTGCTTGATCGCAGTACTGAAAGTCTCCATATCGAACAGACCTTCGTCCCTGTAAGTTTATAAATTTGAAGTAACATTACCACCAGCTTCTAAGCAGGAAGTTCAAATGCTGTTTTTTACATTAGCATAAAAGATAGTGAAAGATGCAGATGCATGTTAACCACTCTTCCTTTCATGCTATTTTCATTTTTTAAAGTACTGGAGATAGTTACACGCTTAGATTTCCAAAACACGCCCTGTACTTTTTGAAAGATAATATATGAAGTTAGCTGTTATACTATATTTTTCTCTGTATAATATTGTTTTTAAGATGTAATCATCACAATTATTTAAAATACTGAAAACGTATCTTTAGTACTAATGCATCAATCATTATTTTTGGGTAGAATTTAAAGATATTTCAGACATTTCAATGCCCTTTAAGAAGTAGGTATTAAAGGTAGTTGGTCTTTTAAACATATAACTAGAGCATTTGGTTTATTTCAAAATTGTCAATATATATATTAAAATAGACTGTTGATTTGATTTATAGTACATTGTAGACAGAACAACTTATTGACATTTTAGATCTGGTTTAATGCCAAATCACTGTTTCAGGCATGACCTTCTCATTTCTTTTACACACATACACACATATATATGCATTCATATATGTATTTAGAAGTAGGACAGGGATAAAAAGTAGGGGAAAATCTCCAAGGTGCATCCTATGCTACACATAGGTGTAAGCTATGGTGTACAAGGTGTAAGCTAAAGCTGCTGCCTGTCTTTGACAGAGGGTGAGAGACACCTTGCTGTCTACACTCACAAGACTTACTGGAATACAGTTACACTGAAATTCAATATTAGGTCTGGTTTGGACTGGCCAATGAGTTAAAACATTTTAGACTGGCTTGACACACAAGGCTCAATCACATTAACCGCTCTTTGGTAAAGCAAACAGAAGTAAGTTTAGTCATATAAATATTAGAGTAAGTATAATTAAAAGTTTTAGCAATTAATTTACTTACATCTCTATCTACTGTTGTTGCAAAACCAATAGCTTCCTTCTGCGTGCAGTTGACAGCCTTCTGAAGAGTATAAATAACTTGTTCATAGGTATGGACTTCATCATTAAACAGCATGCAGTAGTAAGTGTCACTCTTCTCACTTCAAAGTAAAGATTGAATTTATATAATTCAGAGTAATGCATTAAAAAAAAAAATAAATCAACTTCTAGTTTAACAAAGTTTTCCACCCAAGCCTGGGCTTCCTTTGCTATATTGGAATATATCTCAACAATTTATTTGAAAAGGACTGACCACCCCTAACTTCTATGGGAATGTGGATCTTTCCTGCAGAATTGAGTCCAACATGAGCAAAATCTTATGACAATACTTAAGTCTGAGTATTATTTTTGAAGCTTGTTTGATTATGAATTGTAATGTTTTCTACCAAGAAAAATACATTTCTTTCCAGTGCAGCTGTACGTTCCCCCAGAGCTTCTCACAGACTTCACTGGTCTCAGCATTACTTTGCCCCACCTGTTTCCTCAATATTGCATAAAGGTCTATTAGACAACAAAAACTTGGCAGTCTCTTAAAAAGCCTGAACTCAACAATCCTCAAAACCATAACTTAAAAGAGGATACTAACAAGATGTCACAAATCAATCCATGATAACTATGATGCTCCAATATACTTAAATGTTCTGTAATGCTTCAAAATTTGTAATAAGTGAATCACCAAAGGTACAAAATATTTTTGTCACCAGAGTTTCAGTACTTCGATTAAAAGAAATTAACCTGCCACTTGTTTTAGGGTATTGAAACTACTGATACTTCCTTTTCAACATTAAGAAAACATTAAGGGATCAAAAACAATGTTTCATCATCGCTATGGAGAGATAATGGCTATATAGTCACAAAAATAAAAAACATAAGAAAAACAAATCTATTAAAATAATTTTAGTACATTGTCTACAAAGTATTCCTGACAATTTTGGGAAAGGCAGAAAAGATACCTGAAAATCAGAATTTGCATTTTTAATTGTAAATATCTGCATATTGTAAATATGGCAAATACCATACTTACGGCATTTCTAGGCCAGGCAATTCATTCTCCTTTTCCCATGTTAATATATCTACTGCATATTTAAATGTGATGGCAAAAATATTATAAGCTCTTGCCACCATATCTTCTGGTAAGTGCACAAGAGGATCCTGGAAAATAAATATAAATAGCAATTGAAAAATTAAATGATATTCAAAAAAGAAATTGTCAAATTTGCACCTCTCTTTGTCAAAAGTGATGCAACATCTTTAATGTCTAGCTTTAAATGACTTTATGTTTGAAAGGAATAGTCAATAATCATCCTGTTTTCTTTCACTAGTTCTTCACTGACAAATCATCAAAGCAGTAATCTAACATTCAATACCTAAATGTTAAATTGTCTATGATCACCCTCTTAATTTTTGACACACATCTCCATTTTCACTTTCATTGTTCCTACTCCTGCAACACCTTCTAAGATAGTTCTTCTGAAGAACTTTTAACTTCAGCTGTATTAAAATCTGCTTTTTCTGCAATGCCTTCAAAAAAAATTATTTGAAATCACTGTATCTTTTGTTCCCCTTACCAACATCAGTAAACTGCAGAATACAAACAACTATGCATCTATTGTGTTGTTTTAAAGGTAGCACACATTTAGAGGCTGAATTTAGAGGCCTACCCACACTTACACAACATCCAGTACACTGGGATCATGATTTATGAAGCACGTCTCCTACACGCTGTGGCACATCAATAATTAAATACTTAAATGTAACTAGGTATTTTCTAATGATTTGCCCATGTCTCAGTCTTGTTCACAGACAGCTGTTCCCCTTTTGGATGTGGACCAGGCATTCTGCACTCTCTGGAGTGCCCTCCATTGACCTCTGCAGCAGCCACTATACACTCCTCCTCCTCCTCTCTGCCAGAGCAGGATGGCTGCTGCTCCCAGGGGTGGGGAGTGGAACTGGAATGAGGAGTGGGAGGAAGAGGAGGACTGCCTCGATCTGCAAGGCCAAAGGGAGTACTTTTTGGATCAGCAAATGAGAACCGCTGCCAGCTCTGATTCAGGTAGTGCAGGTACCACTGCCATTTCCTTCCAATCCATTTCAAGGGATGTGTGTGTGTGAATAGAAAACATTACAAACCTCTTCTTTTATTGCAAAATGTTGATGTTCAGAACAACTAGTCCCTCTTTTACAAAGCTGGAAAGGGAACACTGCATGCCCTGCAGGTCACCTGGACATACACTATACCCTGGGTCACTGATTCAATTCATCATTCAGTATTTTGAAGTACATGTAATTGTTAAGCAATTAAAATATTTAACATTAGCCCAGTTTCTGTCCTAGGATTACCTAATACCAAATTTTGTGTTTTACTACAGTTAATGTTGTATAAAAATGTCCACAATAACATTTTAGATTTCTAATCTTAGATTTTCAGACACCCTTGACAGAGCAATTCACCTGTACCAGTAAAGTTTATCCACATGATGCTCCCCCCAAGATTCTTTGGGAATATCTGGAAGCTTTACAGGAATGTTAATAACTACGATTTCTTTTTTTTTTTAATATGTCCAAGTTGTTATGCTGTGAGAAACAGTGAAGACACGTTCTCTATTTACCTTCTTATGAGGAGGAGCTGAAGGAACTGGGGTTGTTTAGCCTGCAGAAGAGAAGACTGAGGGGAGACCTTATCACCCTCTACAACTACCTGAAAGGAGGTTGGAGAGAGGTGGGGGGCGGTCTCCTCTCACAAGTAGCAAGCCACAGGACAAGAAATGGCCTCAAGTTGTGTCAGGAGAGGTTTAGATTAGATATTAGGAAAAATTTCATCACTGAAAGGATTATCAAGCATTGGAGCAGGCTGCCTAGAGAAGTGCTTGAGTCATCATCCCTTAGAGGTAATTAAGACATGTAGATGTGGTGCTTAGGGATATGGTATAGTGGTGGACTTGGCGGTGCTAGGCTAATGGTTGGACTTGATGATCTTAAAGGTCTCATCCAATCAAAATGATTCTATACCAAACAAGCTTTTATAGACCTCTATCTTATATCTCCATTACAGCTTTCCTGTTACAGAAAGTTATTTTTAAAAAACCTGTGCATTTTACTTTGGTAAGAATCAGAACATATGTTGCACAGACAGCTTAATTTGGCGGCTTCATGCATATGATAACACACAGACTTTTTTTTCCCCCCACATGGCAGACTCCTTTCACCTTTCAGAGTAAGACACAGAAACAAAGAAAAGAACGAAAGCTGCAGCGGGAAAAGAACTAAAGCTGCAGAGGCAACCATGTACATACAAAATAAAGCCTTCAAGTAGAAAATATCATTCTAACTAACTCCTTAAGGTTAGACAAGACATTAATTTTGTCTAACACGTATTGTTGTTCAAGTATCGCTATTAAATTTCCTCCCATCATTCATACATGGTATACAAAACTAAAAATGACCTCATATGAACGATCTGTATATGTATATACACACATATATAGACAGTTGACAATGTTGTGAAACACCATGCCTCAATTGCTATTACCTCTTCTTCTGCAGTCTCTGAAGAGTTCAGTTCATGCTTTTGACAGTAAGGACCTTCTTTCCAAGCTTCTGTATCACCACAGTCGCAGAAACCTCCGCCACCTGATGTCGTCATCTAAAATTATTTAGAAATAAAACACTTCATGTGAATATGCGTATAC
This sequence comes from Scolopax mira, assembly GCA_004320125.1. Classification (NCBI taxonomy): domain Eukaryota; kingdom Metazoa; phylum Chordata; class Aves; order Charadriiformes; family Scolopacidae; genus Scolopax; species Scolopax mira. The sequence goes on from BJBW01004926.1 coordinate 91,600, forward strand.
ATGTGTGCACATTAAGTAGTCATAGCTAAACTACAAAAGTCACAGCTAAACACCTGATAGCTTTAGCCAGTTCTCTGTTAAAAAAGCACAGAGAAAACACGTCTGCTTCTATGATGGCTCAAAGCTTATCTACTTCATCCATTCGCCGGTGCCAAACAAGAAGAGAAAAAGAAAAAGCATCAAACACCCCCATTCTACCCCACCTGAAGGCTGTGGGTTTTTTCTGGTTTTCAGTTTCTTTGAATCTATTACTGCAATGTCATCTATACTATTTCAGATTCTCACATTTTTAGTCTGAACAAAGCTAAATCGTTTCATATAGCGCCGTTACACAGTGAGTAAAAAATGTCTATTTACAAGAACAGGAATTTACAGGTAAAACTTTAAATTTATTTTTAAGATAAGATCACTTCAAAATGGTAAGTGTAATAACACCTTTTTTGAACCACAAATATTAACTGATTCATAGAAGAATTATTCTTTCACCATTTTTGGCATACAGATACTTTCTCTCTCTACATACAGCTACATCCTATGGTATCAACAAAATTAGATGGACATTTGCAAGAACATTTGCTGACACTTTTGGATGTCACCTAGACTTGTTAATTCACACAGCTTGCAAGCTAAAAATCTCCATGCAGGAGATCAGCAAACTGGGTTGGGTTTCTTGGGGCAAGTTGTGTTTGGAGGTGTTTTTTTTTCCTAAATGCTAGTATAAGAGTGATAAGATTTACACTAAAAGCAGTGCAGTACTGTCAAAAAACAGATTAACAGAAAGGAAGAAACTGGTAGTTTTCACTTAGCTTCTTATTTTTAAAACATACCACAGCTTTATTGGTTTTGTTTGTAGTTTTTGTTCTGAACTAGTGTGTACTACTAATGGCAATATATTACTAAAACAGCATCTCCAGTTTTAGTTTTCTATTTTGTTTAAAAACGAACAAAAATCCTGCTATCGTAGAGAATTTTATAACAAAGCAGATGTTTAAAGGAAATAAGAACTTTTTTTAAGAACTGGTTCTGTTTCAGTACCTTTTGAAAAAAAGTCAAATATCAAGGTCAAGGCAAATCAAAAATCAACTCTAATGCTCTAAAATTAACTAAAGGGCATATGTTAAAAATAACATACATTTGTAAGCTTAACCATTGTGCAAAAAAGTTAATTGCTCAATATTCTAAAGTGTTAACTTTCAACTTACACTCAGAACAAAACACATTCTTGTAAGATTATTGCAGATATAATTCCAGATTTTATGTTCCTGCAACATTTTCAAATTATGTATACATTACTAAACTTTAAAAAGGAATTTCATATATATACAAAGTGAATAATGATTGATGACTACATCATATATTCCAGCCCAAACCACGACACTAACCCTGTATCGGTGCTCTCTATGAATACTTCCAAGAAAGCACTCCATGCATAACACGCAAGTTGGGTCAACTGCACAGTCTCTGAAAACAGCAAGAAAAACAAAAGAAAACAAAAAAAAAAAAGGAGAAGCATTAAACAAATGTATTTGCCTTTGACTAGACATTTTAGAATAGTTAATCTTCAAATATCACTACTATGAACCTTCTGACTAACATATATATTATTCTGAAAGAGGAAAGGGATGGATTCCAAGCAGGGGGAAAAAAATGGAGGAAGGAAAAAAAAAAAAAAAGAGGTTTTAAGAAAAAGCTTTAAAATACTGTCTGGGTTGCACGTATATTTGCTATAGCCATTCTCTTCAAAAGGTGAGACAAGTATATAAGCAAGTAAACAGATAAATTACAGAACACAATACAGACAGGCATACATAGCACAAACCCAAGAAAGCTCTCTCAAGTACAGAGTACAACCATTAGCAATCTCCAGCAATCAGAAAAGACATTTTTTCACTGAACACTGGGAAGATAGCACACAACAGATTAGATCAAGTCTCTGCTTCTAAGTTTAGGCCTTCAAGCTCACTAAGGAGGTTTGAGAATGCAATTTCATCAACCAGGAGATCAGAGACCATAATAAGGTCCTGTCTATGAGTACTGCTGTATTAGATAGAAACAATATTTCTATCAAAAGGGGCTAAACAGATTAATGAGGCAATTATGCATACTTAATTATCTCCCTGAAAAACACTGAAAATCCTTGAAACTATGTAATGCAACTGAGATAGGAATACTCAAGATTAAGGGAGTCGAGTTTTGCAATGCAAAAATAACTACCAAGAGAATGAATGTCTGATGATGGTTATTATTAAAAAAAGAACTCAGAAAAACAACCAATTTTGTTGAAAAGAAAACATCAGAGATCCTATGAATGTTATTGCCAAGAATTTGCTTAATTTAATTTCACCAAATAAATTAAATTAGGTGATCACTGAAAAATTATCAGGCAACCATGACTGACTATGTATAAAGTACCATTTTCCTATTTGTTTCCTCCAGAGTAGCCACTAAAGGTGAAAACTTGGAAGACAAATCTGGTTTAAAACATTTTAATGTCCATTGAATTTATTTATTTATTTTTAAATTAAAAGAAAATCAAACCCACTTATTGCTACAGTATACCCACAGGATTAGGTAGATACAATATCAGGTATCGATTATTCAGAGCCCTAAACTTGTAGCAATATACTTACAAACTCAATACCATTTGCCAAGTAATTTCTCTAACAAATAAAGGTGCTTATACCTAAAGCAGAGGCAGACCTGGAAGCTTTACAATTGGGCAGAAAAGCCACTGCTTTTAATGTATTACACTGACTTAGAAAACAATACTGTTTCATTTAAACTCTCATCATTCTTCATTACTCGCTATAACTCAAAGAAAAATATTCATGCAAAAGAAACTAACTCTTTTACCCTTTATGTTTAGTACTTACACTGTCTTAAAACTGAGGGTTTTAAAAATACTTTTAATTGGTTAGTAACTTACTGTCCTCTTTCAAGTAAAATGGTATTTTTAGAGATCTAAAGTTAGGGAAGGAACAGGTCACAGAAAGAGGTCTAAAACACAGGATCAACACTAACAGCTGATTTTAAATACCTGAATTACACGCACATACACCTGTCCCACTTGCCTCTGATCACACTGACAGTTCTCCCCAACCACTTTCTTAATCTTGCATTTCTTTTGTACAGAAAACATTCCACATTACACTAATCTGTAGTGTGTTAATTTTCCCCCCGGTCCCATCTGTCATGAAACACTGCAAGGTTACTTTAAAAACATGTTTAGGGTATCAATTTTTCATTAGGACAGTACATTCTTATGGAAAAACGTTCAATGACTTCGCAAATTATAAATATTTGACAATGCTAAGTTGAATTACCTGCAAGAATACGTAGGCTCTCCCACTTTAAAAACGCGGCCACACAGATGGGAAGGTTTGTTGGCTTGCTCAAGCTTTGGAAAACCAAATGCAGGATCTTCGCCACAAAGATACCATTCCATTGGTCCCAGCAAAACGTGTTGTGCCAGCATGTCTTCCCTCTGCGGGGCAGGGTTAGGACCCCTGCAGTAAATTTTTGGTACATAATAGGCCAGATGTTGGTATACTTCTTTCTGAAGGTCATTTGCTTGCAGCCATTTCTTTTAAATTAAAAGGAATGAAAATACAAATCATCCATTAATAAAAATACCAAACACAGTTCTATCCATCAAAATGACTTTTTGATTTCTAAATCAAAACTCTAAATTGACATTGCAAAACTAGAAAGCCATGCTTCCTTCTAAGCATTAAATCTAGATGATGACACAAAAGAGACATTAGGAAAGGAATAATCTGTTTCCCTGCTCGCATATTTTACCCTTTTGACATTCAACATTTTTTCAAGAATCACAAGATTTAAGAGACCAAAATCTTAGAAATTTTCCTCCAGGATGCATGGCCAGCAAAACGTCCCGATATTAGCAGTGACTTTTAGGGTAAGGCCTAGACTATGTTGGCTGCATTTCTCTGAAGTGCAGACTGATGCTGCCAGCTGGGGACACAGAGAAGCAGCAGAAACCTGGAGTTGGCAAGGAACAAGCAAAGACAAAAAGTACAAGGAGAATGGCAAACACAGCATTAGGTAACAGTCCCTCTCTCATTTAATTTCAACAAATTACGTATGAAAACAAGGGGGCTTGATTTCTTCTACCACCAAAGTAACTTACTATTTCAAGTGTGATGTTAAATCCATAAATTCTCTTTGTCAATCAATTGTAAAAAACAGCATTGACAGCTTTTAAAAGCTATCAAAATACTGTACCTGCTATAAGCCACTGAAAACCTCATAGCTTTTTCTAGTTTTTTTTCCCTTGTATACACAGAGAATAAAAAAATCCTTTAGGACAACATTTGTTACATTTCTGCCCTGTGGATTACAATTTTATAAAGGTTTAAACCGTAAATTAAGGCTGCAGGTTTTTAGAATAAACAAAGGGGGGTAAGCACATACTGCAAGTGTGCACTGCTTAAACCCTTTGTTACATAAACAGCCTTAGCATGCCATTTCTCATTGGAAATATGACAACCAGATACCCACTGGCAACTTCAGAAAAAAAGAATTAAAAAAATCAACCTAAAACTGTACATGAACACCAAGAATTATACCAAAATAAATAGGTTTGATAATCAAATGTTACAGCTTGATTTACTATGAATTATCTATGATTTATTCTAAGGAACTTATGTTTGAGACAACACAGTTGTAGTAAGTCCTTTATGATACAAACATACAGAGTCAGCAGAGCATTTATGGCATTTAAGAATGGCTGCCATTTCTGCTTTTTTATTTTAATATACTGTAGCATTTTCATTTACTAAACTTTTTTGAAGTAGAAAAAAAACCCAACAACCAAACTAATTTGTCAGGAAGCCCTTAGTAGAATAATATGTTTTCCTCACTTCTCTTTCCATAAATTTGACTTCTTAAAATCATAATCAATCTACTAAATCTGTCTATTGATCCAGCTTTGAGGGTCAAAGCCAGTATTTTTTTCCAAGGAAATCCACGGGAAAAGGTTGCCAAGAAGCTGTATCCAACAATATAGAAGTTCACAGAGAATCTCGCCATTCCCACCAGACTCAGAAGACTAGCACAAAAAGGGAAAAAACCAACCAAACAAAAAAACCACAAACAGAAAAATTTGCATTACTAAGAATTTGAGTGGTTTTTTTCCCTAGCTCATTAATCTTTTCCTCTCCTTTCATCACTTGTGCCAAATATCTACTACCACCAGGAACTGACGCAATCACAGTGAAACTGACTTCATTTCTCCCATGATTTCCATTTAATGAAATTATTTTTAGATTATTTTCTAGGGTATATATTAGTTATTATGCCTGCATTTTTCTCAGCAAAATAACTTTAACTTCAGATTTTCAATTCAGCAGTTCATTTCTAATTTCTATCTGGAAAATACACAGTACATATTACCTACACTACAAGCTCAGACAAATACCTAGCCAGAGAAAGTTCTTGTTCCTCAAGTAAACGGCTTTCTCGTCCCAAAAATTCTGGGAGTAGTTGCCTGAAAGTTAGGTGTGGCCACACTGAACATCATCACGCCTAAACCTCTTCGTGGAGCCGGTTCTATACACATAATTGTGTATAGAGTTTTGAAAATCAGATCCTGGCTAAAAAATTATCCAAAGGAAGGACAGGCTAGTACAGGACAAGGAAACAAAGGTCACTCCAAGAGCTACTAGAACGGCAGCTCAAAGTATCGTTGTGCATGTAAAAGTGTTTCTAGTAAACATATGCATATGCATCCATATGTTGCCTTCTCTAAATTGCTACCTAAGAGGCACTGAACTCCAGCAAAACTACTCAAAATGTCAGATTTGTAGGCAAGTTTTCAAGAAGTGTTTGCTTATCTTCTAACCTGAAGTCACATGTAAGAAAAGCTAATGTTCTACTCTCCCAAAAGAGGTTTTTATTACAAAGGGAAGCGTATTCCTCTTCACTTCCTTCCCCCTCAGACTGACTTTCCTGCAGCAATTTTTGACTGCCCTGGAGAAAAACACCTGAAATGCATTGATCAAATAACATTATGTAAGTAAATACTTAATGGTCCATCAGGGTTTCTACCAAATCCACATTTAAGTTAGGGATAGTAGAAAAAAACACGTAACACAAGCCATAAAACAACTCGGTTTACTGTTTCTAAAGCTAAAAGGTACAATTTAAGTTTTTCTTCACTACACAAATAAATATTTGCAACGCAGGCTCATGTTCTGTCACAAATAATTATTTTTCTGATTGTTGTTCTTTGGAAGTTTATCACTATGCTGTTGCAACCAGAAACTGAAGGAAAAGCACTAGAACTATTGCTCTGGGCTGGCACTTACTGTGTTAATATTGGGCTTCCAGCAAAGTAATGCTTTCAGCAAAGGAGGGAGAAAAACAATGCTAAAACCCAAGTAGGTTGTTTACATACACAATCAGGCAGTGCCAGCAGCATTTAGCTGATAGCAGGTTGTGGATTTGAAAGTGATAGATCTCTGAACTGTAGCTTGCGCTGGTAATGACAGAGAACAAAAATGAGAAAGAATGAACTAAATTTAAACTGGCACTCAAACTTATAGCAAATTTCTAAATGTGTTCCGTTTGGTGCACATTTGCCTTGGGTTTACCTAGCGTGACCCCCAAAGAAACCATCTGCCACTCACACAGACAAGGTAATTTGGGCTCAGCTCAGGCAACTTCATGAAGTGTTTGATGGAATTATTGGGTTTACTGTTGCGGGGAAGGAAGACTAATCCTGGAGCTAAACTAGCTAGGATATGGCTAACTATGCACATTTGCCCATCTAATCATACCTCGATCTGCACTGTAGCTACACCAACATAATCCGAGGATAATCTGAATTATATCATTGCCTTTTCTGTTCTTTTGGAAAACAGCCAACGTAACTCTCATTAAAATACACCCAGACAGCTCTTCAAGGTCTTATCCTGCAGATACGCACATGAACAATCCCAATATTTTAACATATAAATCCAGTTCATCAAATGCACTAGTGTTTGTAAAATCTGGCATTTACGCCAGAAACAGAAGTTTTTCTGAAAACCTTCCCCTCAAGTCTTCACTTCTCTTCCCCGTTGACTGCTTTTCATAAAATCAGGAAAAGCACATGAACAAAAGTAGATTACTTCAAATTTTTACACTGATTTTACTAACTCTACAAACGTCCTAAAGTTAACTAGTGCAAGGTTTTGCCAGAACTGCACCTTAAATACCGGGGAAGAAGGAAGACTCTTGTACTAAAACTTCAACGCTACAAAGCATATTTGGGGTCAGACATCCACCTAAATTAAGGGGGGAAGGGGATGTTCTCACGGTGAGGCATGACTGCCGACAAGGAGCTGCAAAAAAGGCAGCAAAACAGGCAGCAGAGCTGAACTTCTCGGCTGCTTGTGGAGAAGGCGAGGACCTCTTTGGCTGGGGGTGACCAGGTACAGGCTGTTTGCTGGGGAGCCACCTGCGCCAGCCAGAACAACAGGAAAAGCTGGCTGCTCGCTGGCGACCGACTCGGCTGCTGCAATAAGCGACGCGGGCGACAACAACGGGCTCAGGCCAAAAAGGAAGGCCGCTGCCAGCCAGGGCTGCCCTCACGGAAAGCCTCCTCGCCCCCCCTCCCCTCGGCCTCTCCCTGGGTACAGCCTCTCCCCGGCCCTCACGGCCCCACCGCCAGCAGGGCAGACCGGTGCCGCCCGCCCGCCGGCCTCACCAGCCCCGGCTCCTTCCCCGCCCCAACCACTTCTCGCCCTTCCGCCCTGGGCCCGCCGCCTCACCACGGCGATCTCCTCGGCGGAGCACTCCAGCAGGCTCTTGTCAATTGCCTGCACCTCCGCCTCCAAGTCCGCCGCCATCTTCTCCTCCCCCCTCCCCTGCGCGTCGTCGCCGCCGCCGATGCCGAAACACCCGGAACCGGACCCTGCCGGCCGCTCTGCCCGGGAACCCACTTCCGCCCCGCCTGCGCCTGGCACGTCCCATCCCGCGGGGCATTCTGGGAGTTGTAGTCTTTTCCCCTCTCCCTGGGGTCTCCCAGGAGTCGGCGCCCGTTGCCCGGGCCGTGGTGCGGGACCCTGCGAGGGCCCAGCCCGGGGCCGGTGAGGGCCGGCGGCTCGGTACCTAGATCGTTTGTCCTTCTGGTCTCCTCCAACGCAAAACCATGCCCGAGACTGTGCGGTGGAGGGGGGGAACCTTTGGTGTCGCTAGCAAAGGCGGGTGGCCTCCAGGGCTGAAGCCCACTCGTCCTCACTGTCCGGGCCTGTCAGTGCTGCCCGTGGGCGAGGGGGCAGCGAGGGCTTTCCAGGAGGACCCCCGGGTGGGTGAAAACTAAACAAAAAAAAAAAAAATCAGTAAATTATGTGATTATGTGACTCTGGCAACTACGGCTTTAAGACAAATGTTAATAGCTTGCAGAAGTTCTAACTCCTGTTGCTTCTCCCCTGGCTCCCACAGGGGCCGTGCACCACCCAAGCTGCAGCACCACAGTTCAGCTTTGTCCATTCGGGTAGAGCTCCAGGTTTCCAACTTTAAAAAAAAAATCACCACCACCAAAACCAGCACACAACCCTCTCCCAGAACTCTTTATTTCATTGCAGTTAATCCGGGCTTGGCGCTTAACGAGGACGTTGGGAAAACCTGTTGTACCACTGTCGTACCCACGGGCTTGCCGGCGTTAATTACAGCCGGGCCACAAACCCAGCAGACGTGTTTAACCTTGTGCGGGTGGCCAGATGGCACCTGGGCAACCGTGTGAGCCGTGCTGAGGGCTTCACACCACACCTTCCTTTGCCTGCTCCCAAGCTCCGTGTCAACAGACAAAGTGTCGTGCACAAACTAAGTATTTTTTTTTCCACCTTGCACCCTCTGTCAGCCTTCGCGGAGATAAGGATCCACCCTGCAAGGACCTACATTAGCAAATCCCACTGAGGAAGTCCCCGCTCTGGCCGGTTTACACTCCCAAAATAAGACAATGCACAGGAAGGAGTGGAATAAACAGGCAGGAAAGACAAACCGAGTTATAATTGCCTGAACTACCAGCCAAAGGTGGCCATAAATGTTGCCTTTGCCAAACAGTACTAACTTATAACAAAACTGTGGATTAAAACTGATTTTCAGTTCACAGTTTATATTCCTTAATAATTTTTAAACATTCTCATAGTGGGTATGCATAGGGGGTTTTTCCCCTTTTTTGGGTCTCATTTCTTTCTTTTTCCTTCTCCCCTCAACCAATAATTTAATTATTGAGTTACCCAAGGGAGACACATTATCATGTATATCTGTCCAAGCAATAACAAATACATCTGTGGCCATATATTAATGTGAGAAAGAAGGTGGGCTGCGTGCCATTGCCTGGCTACTCTAGAAGAGATTTAACGTTCCCTGCATCAGGGGGCAGCAGCGCACGCTCACTTATTAGTCAGCACTTGTTTCTGAAACCTCAAGGGTTTATAAATCATTGCATTTACTTACATACTGTGTTTGTGAGTTCTGGGGAATTTTGAGATGAGGGGAACATACACAGTCTGGAAAATTGATTTCAAGAATTGAAAAAGATGGGCATAGCTAGTGCTACGAGGAAATTGTAAAATGATGGCCTTTAGAACATTAATTTCACCTAATATTCTAAGAATAAGCTAAATTTCCATTTATCTGATTGTATGCTTACTGTATGCAGCATGCATCTTTTTACAAATATCTTTGCCACATTTTGAATAATTGTTCTTAGACATATTCCTTAGAAGATCAGTGAAGCCCACGCTGTTTCTCATTCATGCACTGTTGATGCTTAAGGAATATAGAACATGACACTTCTTTGGAAGAAGACAAAGGGTAAAAGAAAGCTGTATGATTTAATTGTCTCTCCTTCTGGACTGCATTAAGAAAATGTTAGAAAAATCCCAGGGTTTAGTAATGTGAGAAGCATCTTATTTTATCTAGAAAGGTGGGCGACCCAAACAGAAATTAGAATGCAAAGCCATTATTTCAATATGAGCATAACAACTTCCTGGGTATCATTTTTTATAATGTTGGGTAGAATTTTCCATAACTTTTACCCTGTGCCATTAACTTCATAAGTAAAGATATTATTCAAATTCAGGAACAATAATTAAGGTTGAGGAGACTGCCTTTATCTTCTGCCAAAAAGCCTAACTCTTCCTAGGTCTATTATCAGATAGAAATTGAAAAAAAGAAATGTAGAGAATTTAATGTTTTAACAGGGTTAATAGTAAACCTTTGTAGCATTTCCCCACTCTAGCTGATATGTTTCTGTGTCTCACCTGGCTGTCAACACACAAGATAGCCCACAGAATGCCACAGATTATGATTCTGGAGGATGCAGATATCATCTGTATCGTCTTTTACCTCCTGACCTGTCTGTCTAAGCACTGCTTGCCTCTGCCATTAAAAAAAAAAAAAAAAAGGAAAAATGAACAAAAAGCTAAATAGTACTTTAACGACTTTAACTAGGGTTCAATTAACTTGATTAAGTTCCAGTATTTTTAATACATGCCGCATCCATTAAAAACACAATGTAAATAGGCAGAGTTCAGCAAATATTAATATTGACAGTGGAGACTGATGGTTCCTCTCTAAAAATTGTTTTAGAAGCTACTAATGAAACAGGATGCTAATGAAACCGACTGCCTCTCGATGCAAGTCCAGCAGAAGTCACCAGCAGCAGCCAAGGTGAAACCTTGCTGTTCTGACAAAGAGATGCTCTGCTGACAGAAGTTACTGTCATCTGGGCTGAGCACTGCTTGAGCATGCCCATCTACAGTGCCTGTTGCATTTGTGACTAGGAATGGATGAAAACCATAAGGTAAAGGCATGTTGAGGAAATTTTTAAGTGACTGGCTTGCCGGCGAGTTCACTATACCTTAAATGCAGTCAATTGAATACATTTGTATTAATTTGAATGTAAATAAAAAAATATTGCATACCTAGACTGCGGGGATAGATGTCTTCTTTATAGACTCAGAAAAATAAAATGCTATTTAATTTTCTCCACATCAGTGGAGTTTTCTGGCAGTCATTATGAAAGGCAAGTCTTGCGAGAAGTAACCAGAAATGTTTCTATTTGTGAAAGGTTCATATCCTGGTACAGTTAACAAACATTTTTAAAGCTTATATTTCCTTGCCTGCTCTCTTAAACAATGTTGCGGTTGTAATTTAATTTAAAAGTTTAACTATTAAAGCAAGTGATCAGCATTTTGCTGCATAAAGTTGATATTACATACCTGTGTCTAAGAGCATCACCTTGCAAAGACATTTGTGTCTCTTTAACCTTCCCTAAGTCAGGAGCCCTCTCCACCAAATAAAGCATGTGTCCGTGTGTAGGATTCAGCTTTATATTTTCAGTAACACTAATTTTGATAAAACAGTTTTCTTAGCAGATACTGAATGACCGAAGTAGTGATTTTTACAGTGCAAATACAATTTTTAAAGCCATTATCATTTACATGGTTTCCTTCCCTTCCTCTTCAGTGCCGGATGAGGTAGGTTTGTAGTCACCGACTCTTACATCGTCTTCAGATAAATTCAGATGGTAATTCTTTTATTTCTGTACTGCCAATTCCAATGACAAATTACGCTGACCAAAATAGAATTTTGCCTGTGATAATGTTAATTAAAAGATGAATTGTGAATGAGGTGAACAATGACACCCGGTACTTGGTGGATTGATAAGACATAGTTCACTAAGCAAGACATTATAGAACAAAAGAGCACACGGTAATCTGCAAACAGGTTATTTTAGGAATTTGGTTCAGAATTAGAGTATTAAAAATACTATCTGACAAACTGTAGGCGATTCTTTGTTCCTTGGAGGCACTAGTGCTATAATATCAGCCCTTTTAGCAATAAATCAGAATAAGCTTCTTTCTTTTTCCTGCATTGTCTTTGCATGATCTTAGATTAAAGGTGCATAATATTCGAAACATGACGTCACGAAAGATGATTAAAAAAAGATACTGAAAGCTGAGCACATTGCATAATAACAGTGAACACAGGAGACATAATGGAAAGCATAAAGATGCTGTGCCCATCTTCCTGGCTGGTGAAAAAACCTCTGCAAGTCTAGCAAAGGCAGTTACATAACTGATTTTTATTGCATTAGGCAACAGCAATATTGCTAAGCAAACCCATGTGCGGAGTTAGAAAGCTTCTTCTGCAGTGGAAATGAGGAAAAAGGACAGAGGAAGGGCCCTCACTTAACATCCAGTAAGAGGGCAGGGCAGGAGGGTGTGCGTCTTCGTTAACGGATCGTGTCAGGGTGACAACGTGATTTATTCTCATCACGCAGTGTCTTAAAAAATAAACCCAGCTCAGTCCATGATAATTTCACTGCTTTCTGCAGTGTAACGTGTCAACAGTCTTGAGCTCAAGCTGGTAAGTTAAAATGCCAGCCTCTAAAAGAGATTTAATGGGAGCTAAGATAATAGTCAGTAATGAGTTGTATGGGGGGGGGGGGGGAAATTAACATGGGAGCAAAGGAAAAGAACATGTTTTGCACATGCAAAAATGCGCCTGATCTCTCTGAATTCAGAACACTGCTCATGTATGTTTAGACATAGCAGTTAATACAAAGAAGTCTGTGAGCTGCTATCAAGACAACCTACTTTTTGGGGGCATGGGTGGCCAGCTTTGACACCGAGGAAGGCACGAGCACCACTTTGCTGTAGCTACTGCCCTTCCCCCTCGCTTAGTCACTGATGCTGATGAACATACAGGCTTCTGTTGCAACCTTCCCCTTCGCAAGCTTTTCTTTCATGTGGTTGACTATTTTTCAAGCTTGAACAAACTTCATTATCCTTGGGAACTTCTGCCACCCGTGTTTGCGTGGCAAACAAAGCGATAGGAAGGAGGGTGTACAGACAGGTAGCCACGCGTACGAAGTGTAATTGCCACGTCGCCGTAGGACCAGGCTTTTAAAACCCCTGCCCTAAGAAAGAGCAGTGATGGTATTTATCATCACCTGCAGCGCAAGAAAGCGCAGTGGCAAAGTGAAGAGCCCTACAGCAGTTATAACGAGTGTAGGATATGGTGAGGTAGGTAGGTTAAGAAGTCCTGCTGCAACAGAAGAGGACCCTCTGAGTCACCACCACTTTGGTGGCTGGGTTGCAGCAGTCTCAGTCTCGAGCAGAAGGAAAGAAAATCTTGCTTTTCCAAGTTCGCAGCACTAGGTGGCAATAGGCTGCACAAGCATGGCAGTACAGAAGTCCTCTTCTGCTGCTTCCACTCCAAGCCCTCGCCAGCTCCCACTCACTCCAGTCTGCAACCGGAAGGGTGTGGGTGGTGGGACTGGAGGAGCCATCCGACTTCAGATTTTTTTTTTTTTTTTTCACTCAAATCAGGCTTTAACTGGTTAGTGGCTGGTACTTAGGAAAACTCGAGACGGTTTTGGGATGAGTCAGGTGTTAGAAGATAAGAAATGTGCTGTGAAATGCTTGGGGCCCATGGACAGGCCCTTGGGTGGTAGGAGAAGCAGGAGGGGTTGAGAAGCAGGACTGGTGGAGGAGTCGCCCACAGAGGTGGATGGCAGGATAAGTGCAACTGCAGTCACCCTTTGGCAGAAGAAGCTGGGGCAACCTCCTCTAGCAAGGCCCCTTTCTCCAGCACCACAGAGGAGCTTCTGGGTGTCATGAACAGCTGGACACCGGAGTGGTGCTGCTCAGTGACATTGCTGGTTCTCGGCTGACAGAGATGAGAACTGATACTGAACCGCTGGAGGAAGAGTTCTTGGCTCTGGCTGAAACCACATTTCTGTGCAGTTGTGCAGGGGATGCACAGAAGAAATGGGAATGTACAGCCCACAGGCAAAGGCAGGGCGGATGAAAGGTTTTTCTGGGAATATGAAAGTGCTTTGAACAAGTGAACTAACTCTTCTTCTTTTCCCTTCTTTCGCACAACGGAGCAATTTTAAATTAGAACGGGTTGTAACAGATTTAATTTAGATCACCATGGTGCCTAGTGCAATGCTACAGTGTTTTCTAGTTTATCTTTTCCCCTGATTTTAAAGGGCTAAACAGTTTTTAAATTGTGAATTTGTTATAGAATGTATGGCTGCTAGACAGTCCTAACCAATTAGAAATTTTTTTTACTGCACCATGATTAATTTTGTTAGATAAAACTACTGAAATACAACTGAGGTAGAAATAAAAAGCGTTTATGTACTGTACAGCCATGATTTACTCTTCAGAGATGCATTTAACGCTGTCTCCAGCAGAACAGCTTCATCCATTTTCCAAACATTCATTTGTTTATTTCAAGATTAGTCTCAGTTATAAACAGACATTAAATCACCTCCAGGCCCTAATACATTGTAATGAAGTATTGTAAACCATGTAGTATGTTGGTTTAAACAATGTAATCAGAAAGCAACAAAACCATTTTCTTCTGGTTCTTGCTGGCTCCCTGACTTCTTCTGTCTGTTCAAAAAAAAAGTTCCTTTTAGCCTGTAAATGTCAAGGTCAATCAGAGGTCAAGTTTATGCTTTTGAGCCATGGTTCCTTTCAGGTTATTGGCTTTGTTTTATTACTGAAAGGAACCATCCATTTTGGCATATAGAGCAAAGAAGTCATGTAATCCTATTAAATACAAAACCAACATCTACAAATAATGGTGAGGGTTTGACAATCGCACAAAAGCCCCCTTTTTCCGCCCACGGTTAAGCCTGCGCTGAGTAATTAATGGTCCTTCTATGGACTTGTCTACACTGGGAAAACTGCCTAACTAGTTTTCAAAACCCTGGCCCATAAACTAGTTACAAGAGCAGCCGAGAGCCCCTTTTAGGCAAGCTGGCATCTTTCTACTGCAATGCTCAGGAATGGGGGGGACCGGGACAAAGAAGCGGCTACCTGTCAGGTTCTCACACTGTCACCTTCCATCCGGGATCAGAAAAGGGCACAGGAGGAGACAGGCACAATCCTAGGCAGAGGATCCTTGTAAGCAGAGAGTCTTGCATTAACCAGGAAGAAGGCGGGAAGCATCTGTAGAGAGTTAAGGATAAAAGGAGGTACTTCAAGTTATTAGAAAATAAACTTGCTTCGTTGGCAGTAGAGAGAAGAAGTGGAAAGCCGGGGTTACGGCACGCAAGTTGAGATGTAACTGGATCATTATGTACCGGGCACAAAATCTAAGACATAAAAAATTAACTACAAATATCTCACTGATATCCTCATGAAGAATGTTTATGCATAGTGCAAGGTCAGTAGAAGTGAAAAATTAGGAAAGGGAAACAAGGTATAATCAGAAGTGAAAACGGAGCAAAAGAAGTGTAGGATAATTTAAAGAAAACTGTCCTGGCGGTGGTATCTACACAGAGGTAATCCAGGGAAAATGCTGAGGATTTTCATGTTAGATTTAGTTATGATCAGATGTAAACTATGGGCTTGCAGTGCTCTCAGTTCTACTTGTCACTTTGAGGACAGTCAACTACAGTGTGTGAAAACTACCGGAGCTGTGCAAAACCCAGTTTTCGTAAACAACATTCATAACGTTATTTTCACATCCCTCAGACGAGTGTATAGGTTATCACAGCCTTAAAATCTCTGTCTGCTGGCAAGGCAAGACATTACCATCCCAGAGCGTATGCAAACATATGAACCGACTGGATCTATTACTAATAAAAAGAGATGAGCTGATTGAGAGTGCAGATAGCAATTGCAGATAAGATGAAGAATTACATGAAATGTAGGCAGGAGCTGCAGAAATGAACACCGAGCCAGACATACAATTGAATATAATAAACATTACAGAAGTGGAAATGGGAAGCAGAGAAATCTACATTACCCAGATTGTGAAACAAGCCTTACAAAAAAGCCAGACAGTAAAAGTTTCCAGCCTATCATATTGCAAGGTCAAATAGACAACAAAGATGCTTAGAGTTTAGGTGTGGAACAGGTCCAAGATCTTCAGATAGCCTTGTAACAGGAAGGGAAAAACACTGGCACACTGCTAGGGAAGGACCTCCACGCAGGACTGATGCTTAAATGCAGACTCGAGAGGTTTTCAGCAGATGATACTTCAGTGAGAACGGCCTCTAATGGTGCAGCCTTAAAACAAGACTGGAAGAAGCCTCACACAACGCCGGGTTGAGCATATTTTAAGAAGGCCACAGGCTCAGTATGAATAATTGGGGCTGAATTTATTTTTTCTGTCCTCCTTTGTTCCCAGCGCATCGCTCAAGTAGTGCAAAGAAAGTGAAATACACCCACAACTCCCCATCTGGGGATTTCCTCAACTGATATACAATCAATGTATAATTAGCTCCTTTGCCTTTCTCTGGGGTGCAGAGGAATTATCAATGTCTCAATCTTCAGCTATCACTAGCTGCGAGATGACTCAGCTGGTGTGGGACTGAAAACAAAAAGCCATGGAGCTCTACCTGTCCTCCTGAGGGGGCTTAGAGGAGATGGTTGATAAGAGGACGTGTACTCTGTAAAATATATACCCAGAGAAACACAAATGCCTTGTCACTGCTAGAATGTCGGAATAAAGCAAAATGAATTCTGCAGACCAAGACATCAATTAAAGAAAATGCCAATTTAAGAAACCTCTTTTCCTTCCCTAGATGTGACTTCCCATGACTTCAAGCTTTTCCAGCAAGCCGGCAATGCTATGGGTACCCCAGACAAAGAGAGGAACCTTCCCATCCCTGGGTTATCCAGTCACCACTGGTGGGTTCTCAGGGAGCTCTCAGGAATGGGAGGACATGTTGGTACTACACATGGCTAGAAGAAAACTTGGGAGACTTTTATAGGAAAATTCCACACTTTAGTGACCTAGAATCTTTTTTTTTTTTTTTTCTGTAATCAATCTCATTCCCAATTTGCACCATTAGTTCTCTTCTCCACAGAACAGACCCAAAAATCTTTTAGTCTTTGAGACTAAAAGACCTTTAGTCTCACAAACTTAAGCTTGTGTCTGGAGCACCACACAGAGGTTGTTTTGGGGACCTGCTGTTTTATTTCCCAACTTCCATATTTGTTTGGAGAGCCACAGGCCATTTGAATGGGATGACAGTAGTTTCTTCATCTCTAGAAGCACAATCTGTCCAGTTTTGTACCATACTATAAAACTTCACATATTTACGTATCCCTGGATTTACTTGTCATCTGCTGCCCTTCAGCTGCTGCTGGCAAAACTGACACAGCAATAGAGCAAATTGGTTTTCCCCTACTATTAATTTTGTTAACCTGCTTTATAGGGCTCCCTTGCAGTTCCCTGTCTGACTGCAGCGATACAGTAACTCCATTGCATTTTCTGCTTTCTGTTTTTCTGTGCAGCTCTCATCTCCTCAAGTGTTTTGGGGCCACCAAGCAAAAAACACTGTCACAGAAACGTAAAAGTGCTTGTCCTCTACTGTAAGTGCATTTCCATCACTATAAAAATACAGCTTTTTTAAATATGATGATGTAAAGTGCCTTACATCACTATAAACAAAATGTATTGTGTATGTATTTGATATACAATATGAGTCTAGCCATTTTTGTTAATAGTATTTTTCAAATCGTGACAGCTGTATCCTTACAGTTTAAATGCATATCTGCCCACCATCACATATGTAAGAAACAAGTATGTAAGATGCAGGGAGACCTAGAAGTGACCGGCATATGTGACTACACCAGACCTATAGAAATTCAGATTACAGTTCTGAATGGGAAAGTTTGGAGCAGAAGATGTGGCTGGTTGTTTTCTTCCAAACTTTAACAAACCCTACACAGGGTACATTAAACTCTGCATAAAATCAGCAAAATAATTTGCTTCTGTGATGAGGAATATGGAACAGAGAACTAAGAAACTGCTGAAAGAAGGGTGATACGGTGACTGGGATAGTTCTGATCTGAAATGGCCGCCTGAGCTCTTTGCACACAATACGTGGAGCGCCAGTATCATACCCACTTCTGACAGAGAAAATCCTGAAAAAATAACACTGCTGCCATTGCACTGAAATTCACTTCGTACTTACACTGGAAAACTTTAATCTTGATCTCAGTTGTCAGTGTGGACTTGGACGTGTTGCACACTGTGGGGTAACCACATTGAGTTAATCATATCTGTATTTAGATATTATCCTCCTGTTACAGAAAATGATTTAGATTAACTGCAACTTGGAGTTAAGAAGAGAGGCTTCCTTCTACTCTCATCACACATCTTTTCCATAACTGTTTACCTTTTATCTTTAGAAAATTTTTACAAATGATCAGCTTCATTTTTCTTTCCCGTACTTAAAAGTATGATTTGTCTTGTTCAGGAAACCTTAGGCATTAGTACAGTTCTGTGTAACGTGCCGTCCAAAAGCCTCTTTTTGTATATGTCACTTTTACTACATAACAGATTTTTAAAGCAAAAAAAAAAAAAAATCACAAGGATTGGTGGGGGCATTCAACAGAAGTCATAGGAGACACTACCTTAGATCTGTCACTATATTTCGCTGGATTTCTGGTTGAAGGTGTCTCTGTAAAGGCAGCTTCCACTGAACACTGTAACTGAGTTAAATCTTTGTCTGCAAAAGGGGCTGTGTATTTCTCTCTATCAGTACAACAGAAGAACATTTAGAAGAAGGTGTGTTTCTTCATATGGGACTGTACACAAAGCCAGGACGACAAAACTTCCTACTTCTTGACTGTCACTCAAAGCTCCAAACGTTTCAAGTTGGGTGTTGGAGACTTACTTGAAAACATGTCCTTGAGACAAATCAAACGGGAAAGGCTTAGGAAACTTGGCTTCATACTTTTACCTCTGCAGCTACTTTCCTGGATAATGTTGCATCACCTCTGTTTCCTAGTTTACCCATCTGTAAAATGAGGACAGTATTATTTGCCCCTGACTGTAAGCCGCGCTCAGATCAACTTATACCAAAAACTGTAACAGAGTGAGCGGTTTTAAAGTTTAGAATAGCTCAAACCACACCATCAACTTAAAAACTGAAAATGATTCAAAAAATGAAAAGAGAAGATTGTCACTTAAGTTAGCTTTATAAAGGTACATGAGTTTCATATGTTTATGCATTTAGAATTTACAAACGTATGTAATATAATTGATATAATATATATGTATTATACACATTTGTGAATTTATAAGCAGATATGTCAGTGTATTTTATAAAATAAGACATTTCCTCTTCTCCCGTGTGTGAAAAAGCCACACAAACTGGAGTGCTGCACACTAGGACATGGTCCCACAAGATGGTCCATGTCACTGTATATCTCTTGGGTGTGCATGTCCATGCCCGCAGATTATTCCTGACAGCGTGATAGCATAAGCTGCTCTTCCAAAACAAATGGGAACTGACACAAACCAAATGAAGCACGAATGTCCCCTTTAAAACTCCCAAAGTCTGCAGCTCGTGTTGGAAAACAGTGTCATTGAAAAAAAAAATATCTCTGAGTCGTCACTATTTCTAACTTGCCCATCTGTAACTTCTTTGCCAAAACATTCCTATAAGCACTTTACAGGCTTCGGTTTGTTTCAGAGCATCCTATCTCCCAACTGCAGGCAGATGCAGCAAGGTCAAGGCCAGGTCCTGCTGAGAGCTGCTGGGTCCCCCCCTCTGGCAGCACCCCGGCTCCACCAGCCCTCGGCGGGTCCCGCAGGCTGCGCTGGAGGGGCAGCTCAGCCACCCGCTCACAGACAGGAGGCTCTAAGCCTCCCTCAAAAGTCCCCGAGGCTCAAGCTGAGAGAAAATTAGTGCTTGTGGACTTCCAGAGCTGCCCGCAGTGCAAACAGCCATGGGGGCTCGCTTTTTCTTTTCATTTTTGGGTCTGCTGCTTGGACAGGCTTTCTTAAAGAGCGTCTTCTCTGCTAGATGCGGTAGCAGTCGTGGCTTCATGACAATTAAGGGCCATTTAAACCGGTGCGGCTTTTGGGCACGCAGCCCTGCCTCCTTTTCTGCCACTGGTCTGGCTGACTCGGCGGAGCAATTCAGGGGAAAAATTAGGCAGGGCTTCTGCCAGCGCCGGGAGGTGACCTGGTCAACCAGGGAAGTGGCAAGGGGTCAGCAGTGGGTGCAAACAGGAGGCAAAACCTGGAGGCAGTGACTTGCGGAGGGGACCTTCGCCATGGCAATTTACTTTGGGTTTAGCCTTCATGGCAAGAGACCCAGAGGGTAGAGCTTTTGCCAGCAGCCTGAGTGACAGCAGCCAGCTTTCATACTCTTCTCTCTCTCCTCGGCACACTTTCCGCACTCCCCCTGATGCTGTGCAATCAGCAAACCGATCTGCCTGAAAGTGAAGAATGAAAAAATTAGAAGTCTTACTTCCAGTATTAGTTTTCAAATGGCGGCAGCCACGGTCTGAGACCAGCTGAGGCTGTTGGTGAAGTCACTGACTTCATCTCACAGCTGGGATCAGGGCGGACACTTCACTGGGCGAGAGGCAACTTGGACCAGCAAGGCTGGGGTGCTGCTTGCCCAACACAGACTTGCTTCTCACCTGGGCAGCAGAAGTGGTCCCAGGGAAATACGTGGTAGTTCACCGTGTCCTGATGAACTTTTATTAAAAATTATCCATCTCCATTTCAACCGCGGCCATTTTTCCTAACGTGCAATGGCTGCGGTAAGAAGTGACACCAAAGAGTGCAAGCTCTTTTACCCTGGCAGTTCTCAATGTCCTCAGCTTCCTGGGGAGAGGAGGCAACAGGGAGAAACACCACACTTGAACATACACGAGGGCAAGGAGCACCAAGGGGAGTGAGGGGTTGCAAACATTCCCTTCAAACAAAGCAGGGACATAGAGTTTCCTGAGTATGGCGATAGCTGGAAGGATGAACTTGCTGGTCTCTGAGCAAGCCCATCACCAGCTGCCATTTATTTCAAGTATGTGGGATGCTGTGGCCACCTCCCTCATCATGTTCAGGGAACAGGATCACAGAAAACACACGTTCAGCTTTTTAAGCTATTGATACCCTGCCAGTGTCACTCCTCTAGGGCCCCGGTGTTTCTTATTTATCTAACAGCAAAGAGACAAAAGCATATGACTGACTAAATCCAAGGGATTCTAACCCAATTTAGCAGGGAAAGAACCAGTGATGTCATTCTGGAAAATGCACAAATTGAAATGAAAAATCAAATTCAAACATTTAACCATGAGCTGATCAGAAATTACACCAGAACAACTGGTAGCAGGGGGCATGTTTGGCGTGTCTTGAAATCTCCAGGTTGACTTTTCTTTTTTTTTTCCTGGAAAATAAACTTTTAACTAAGCAGGCTATAATTTCAATTACAAACATTACAGCCCACATTATGTAGGATGTCACATTCTGAGAACAAACTCACTTTTACTCTTAAATCCTTTATCAGTACACTGTATGGCTCAAAAGCTCCATATTAAAATCAAACTAAGCCTGTCATTAGTTCTTTCCAACCAACTTGATAATTAAGGTCTGGTTATAATTTATTTCTTTTTTAAGATAACACACACAATTCAAAATTCAGTCTGGAAACAGGAATCCAAAATTAAGTAGCAAGATGGACACCTGGATTTTGGGTGCTGTTACTTTGAACAGTAAGATGCTTGCATAAATGTGATTCATTAAGGAGTATTAAGGAGTTTATTGAACAAAGGTGTGTTGCCTTCTACCACAGTCATGCTATATTTTCGTCAGCATTGTCTTCTCACAATGGAAAGCTCACAAATTCAAGGCAAAACCTCCTAATAAAAACTAAAGTATTTGGGAAGATAATGACACAGCAGTCCTATGTCAGAAAGGAATGAACAAGGAGGAGGAGGATGAGAGACCTCTGTCACTTCTAAACTACGCTAATTCTTTCATTTCTGAAACAGCCCCGTTTAGAAAAAAATTAAAATTCATTAATCTCTAACAAAAATCTGACAGAGCAGTGGCAGTTACCATAAGCCATTTGCTGCTTTTCTGTTGTTTGCAAGTGGTGGGAGGTTTCGGGAGGCAGCTGAGCCCCCCTGCCAACTTGCTGCTACTGCAAGTCCCACGTCCATCCGCACAGCTCCCTTTGGGCTGCCCCTGGCACCCAGCTCGCCTCCCAAGGAGCTCACCAAAATGGCAGGAAATTAACCCAGAGAGAGAGGGACTAATCTTTTGGCTCGGTGAGCTGAACGACCTTGGCAGCAAGGGCAGGCCAGCGGGCAGGAAAGAGAGAGCAAGGTCTCCCTCTCCTGACAGCAACAAGCGGGTGGCCTGGCCGGCCAGGTCCTCACCCCAGCTTCAGGCCTCCCAGCGCTGGCCCACGGGCCACTCACCCCCACCAAAGTGTTGTTAAACAACATCACAGCAAGCCCAAAGAGTTGAGTACTGTAAGTAGTAATATGATTCATTAATCAGAACCGGGAAGCTTGATCCTCAAATCCTTGAAGATTAGAAGAAGGATCAGGAAAACTGAGAGCATAAATTAAGGTTTTTGATGGAAATGCAACTCATAAATTGCAGGAGAAGCCCAAAGAACGCGGCCTGGCTATAGGCAGCCCCCAAGGTTTTCTTCAAATGTTGTCCAAAGCTAATAAACTAGTGTACCTCATTCAGAAGAGCTTTGTGTAACTAAACTCGTTATGGCAGAGTAAGACGGGTTGAGTTTACGGTATGGCAGAAGGCTACTCGATAATGATTCTTTGTTCAACTTTAAATTAGACATTTGCTTCTATTTTGAGAGTCATAACACGATCCTGTGTGTTTCGGGTAAATCAAGTAACACCTAGACGATTCAATAGAGATTTGTTTGTATCGATTAGTCGGACAAGTCCAGATGCTGAGAGAAACCTAGAAAGACTGTGTTAAATTCCATTGCTTATTTTCCAAGGTCATTTTGGAAATCACAAGTAATATGGGCTATTCTGGGTTTCAGACAAAAAACAAACAGAGGCAAAGCACATGTTGAGTTGTGGTTTTAATTCTATTTTCAACATAGTTTATATGACTTAGGACTCCAGCAAGCAAACAAGCCAGCCATTCAATCCAAAACTCAGCATAGATTTTTGCATAGCTCAGCACGGAGAAGTTACAATATTTGAATGGTATTTTTCACTTAAGTAAAAATAAGATTAGAAAATGACTAGCTGGCTGAGGGAAAAAAAAAAAAGAACCTTTTTCCTGACATTTTAAACAACTGAGGCCTTGGCGTATAGTACAAAGGAGTTTAATAGCCGGTGGATGATGATATCATACTTTTTCACTCTTGCTCTAATCTACACTGTAAATCAAAACAATCTCATAAAAGGTTAAATTATTAAGAACGGTGGCCCAATGGAAGTGTCATGCAAGCAGGAAACCAGGATGACCATAAAAAGAAAATGAGGCTGCTGGTAACCATTATAAAATAAGGCTGAATCATAAACGCTAGCACCAAAGACCTTTTTCTGTTCCAGTTATAACCCTGGAGAGTTTTGTCTGTTGTTTGGTGTTTTGGGGTTTTTTTCCCCCCTCCTCTCTTCAGAAGTAGGCCCTGTAACCACCCCCCTTTCAGTTTCTCTCCCCCCAGCTATAGTTTCTTACAGTTTCTTACAAGCTGTCCTCGTCCACCAGCTTTAAACATAGCCGTAAAAATCGCCTCTCATCTGTCCCTGGGGATGCAAAATCCTTCCCTGCAAGGCAACGTTTTTGGTGCAATATAATGCCAAATTCTGAGCTGAAGGGAAAGGCTGGGACCGAGGAGGCGTTTCGCTGAAAAGGCTTCTCTAGAATTAAAAAAAAAAAAAATAAAAAAAAAAATGATCATTTAAGACAAACCGTCGGCAAAGATCAGTGACCACAGGAACAAGTTCCTACAAGGCTGGCTGCTATCAAGAAAATTAACTTCCAAATTAACCCAAAGAGCGCGGGAGCCTCCCTGGAGCCGGAGGCAGCCCCCGGCAGCGGCCAAGAGGCTCCCCCCCGCCCCCCCCCCAAATCCCACCTCCCCTGGTGGGAGACCGCCTTTTACCCCCACCGATCTTTCCTCCACCGCCGACCCCGGGGCTGGGGGAGGCCCGGCCGGCAGCCCCCGCCGNNCCGGGCCTCCCCCCGCCCCGATCTCCCCCGGCGCCATGAGGGAACCCCCCCCCCCTTCCTCCTCCTCCCTCTCTCTCTCCCTCCCTCCCTCCCTCAGGCGGGATCCCGCGGCGCCGCTGTCACCCCCTCCTCCCTCCGTCGCGGGAACCGGCCCCAGCGCCCTGCGGCGGGATTCCCCCCCGCGGCATCCCCTCTCCCGCCGACCCGGCTGACAGGTCGCCACCGGTAGCCCCGGCACCTGCGCTGCGCTCGCCTCCCTGAGAGGAGGGGCTGCCGGTGAGACCGCGGCGGCGGAGCGGGCGGGAGGGAGGGAAGGAGGGAGGGAGGGCGGCGGCGCACGGCCGCCGGCGGCGGGGGCCCCCCCTGAGGGGCGGCGGGCGCCCCTCGCCCCCTCGCCGGGCCGCGGCGGCGGCGCCGCCGACACCTTACTTCCTGCTTCGCTACCCAGGGCCAGACCCATCGCGGCGGAGGGATCCCGCCGCCTCCCGCAGCCTCCTCCCCCTTCTGCTTCTGCTTCTCTACCCCCCCCCCCCCCCCCCCCCCC